>JAVTVY010051441.1:0-25016 GCA_036873755.1 Hanleya hanleyi | reverse complement strand
GGTCTGGAACACCTATTAAAACCAACAGCAGCAGCAGGACAGCTCAGTCGCCATGTTTTCGCTGGATGTGTTTCCTGACAACACCGTGGCCAAGTATGTGACTCAATTACCACAACCGTTGCATTTACCTGGCCGGTGGGAATGTGGACTGGTGGATATTCAGTACCCTTACTCGTGGTACAACGTGCGAGCCAATGAAGTGTGGTACGAGGTGACCTACGAAGGAAAAGACACCCGACTCACTGTCCCTGAAGGCCAATACGATACTCCCAAGGAGTTCATGGGTGGGCTGTCAAGACGGTTGCATTATAAGGCTCTACGGGAGGTCACAAATACTTCAAGACCCATCAAAGCCTATCCCTTCAAGAATCACGTGAACTTCGATTACAACGCACACAACGACAAGGCAGAGCTTATCGTCACCGCCAACGCGAGTGTCGTACTGAGTCCTATCCTACAGCAAATGCTGGGTTTCGATCTACAGACGTTCGATGGTCCCACCGAACACCATGGCGAGATCCCGATGGATATGAAGTCGGGTATGTACGGACTCTACGTCTACTCGGACGTGGTGGACAACCACATCGTGGGCGATATCAACACACATCTGTTACGGGTGGTGCCCATTAAAAATAAGTATGGCGATCAAGTCACCCACAGTTTCACCCACATGCTCTACCTGCCTGTACGACAAACCCACATCAACACGATCACGGTGGATATAAGAGATGACACGGGACGACCGGTGGCATTTGAACGCGGGAAAGTGGTGGTGACACTTCATTTTCGACAAGCACGTGCTCCCCACTTTGTATAATGAAGGTGCCTTACGAGTGCGATGCACGCAGCTATATGGACTATTATGCCCAACAGGCCGGGGGTGGCTTTCCGGTGTTTAGTGGTGCACGCATGCAACGTGGACATGGACTGGGGAACATACTCGGCAGCATCGTCAAAACGTTCCTGCCCTTGGTGACGCGTGGGGTGAAAGCAATCGGCAAACAAGCGGTACGCAGTGGACTGCAAGTGGCCGGTGATGTCTTGGGGGTACGGCACCCAAAGAAGCCTTGAAACGGCGGGCCAAAGAAGCGGGAGGCGTCTTGGTAGCCAAAGCACAACGCACCGTAGGGAATAAAAGAGCTGCCCCACCGAGACCACGCACCAGTCGACGACCGACCCAGCGACGACGCACATCGAAGACCCGGATATCTTTTCTTAAAACATGTCCTTGATCCACGCCGAGTCCTGCCCCTCCACCAACAGTGAATTTGATTTGTGGACCGTCCCGCCCACACAGACCAGTGCCGAACAAGGATTATGGGTGGAGCATCTCCCGCTGTCCAGCATCAACGCAACAGGGCCCATCGAGTTCACCATCAGTAATGCGGATACGCCCATACATACTTGCATGTGAAAGCCAAGATCGTCAATGGAGATGGCACCAGAATCGCCGACCAAGCAACGGTGGGCCCGACGAATCTCTGGCTGCACTCGATGTTTCAACAGGTGGATATATTTCTCAGCGACAAACTCATCAGTGACTCGACCAACACGTACCCCTATCGAGCCTACATCGAGACGCTGTTGTCGCATGGGCGAGAGGCTAAAAAATCTCAACTGACAGCCGCTTTATTCTACCAGGACAAAGCCGAGCACATGGGCGCAGAGAACGACAATACGGGATATAGCAAACGGAAGGCTTTGACCGCGAACGGCGTCTCGGTGGATATGATCGGTCGACTGCACGCAGACATGTTCATGCAAGACCGATACCTCTTGAACAAGATCCCCATCAAAATCCGACTGATACGGGCGCCTCCGACCTTCGCCTTGATGGCCACTAACGTAGAGGCGCATGTAGCTGACTATAAGATTGTCATCGAAGACGCAGTCCTGTATGTCCGAAAAGTGAAACCGAATCCAGCCGTTCAATTGGGACACATGAAAGCCTTGGAAACAAAACCAGCCCAGTACCCTATCCGACGTGTACAAACCAAAGTGTTCTCTGTGTCTGCTGGAAATATGAGCGCCAACAAAGAAAACCTGTTCCTGGGGGAACTACCCAAGCGATTGATCCTGGCCTGTGTGGAAAATACCAGTTTCAGTGGAGCCTACCCAGAGAATCCGTTTGACTTTAAACATTTCGGCATCAATTTTGTGGCCCTGCATGTGGATGGACAACAGGTGCCAGCCACGGCCTTAACCCCGAACTTTGGGCGCGCGAATTTCATTCGAGCCTATCAGAGCCTGTTTACAGCCACCGGTCAAATCAACCAGGACGAAGGGAATTTCATCAGTCGGGAGGACTACGGGAACGGATACACGTTGTTCTGTTTCGATCTGACCCCCACCTTAGAGAACGACCATCAGCTGGCCCTGGCCAAGCAAGGCAATTTACGGTTGGAAATCCACTTTGCACGAGCCCTGGCGACCACCGTCAATGTGATCTGCTACGCCGAGTTTGACAACATCATTCAAGTGGACAAGGCGCGCAACGTGCTGTGTGACTTCTCCACCTAACATGGATACAGACCAGATAACCATCGTGCTGGAGAATGACCCAGAGACACGTATGATGTTTCAAGGGGTGTTCGCCCGAGATGTGTTCCCATTAGACCGTGTGTATCCTGCTGCTTACGTTCTCAACACGGACCCGATGGATCGACCCGGTGAACATTGGGTGGCCGTGTACTTGACAGAAGAGCAGGGCGAATACTTTGATCCGTACGGCCTGCCACCCCTCCATCCCGATTTAACAGACTTCATGGATCAAGGCACAGAGACGTGGTGTTGGAACAGTCAAACGTTGCAAAGCCTGACCAGTAGCGTGTGCGGACAATATTGCTTGTTTTACCTGTACCATCGATGCCGGGGAAGACCCTTATCTACCATCGTACAGATGTTTGACGAGTACCCCAAGGCCGAGGACCGCGATGTACTCGTATATGACTGGGCCGCCCATCATTTCAATGTACAAGCCCCGTTCTGGGCTTGAATTCTTTCAATGTACACACGCCCGCTGTTCTGGGCTTAAGTTTACAAGCCCCCTGTTCTGGGCTTCATGTACAAGCCCCCTGTTCTGGGCTTCAGTTCTTTCAATGTACAAGCCCCTTGTTCTGGGCTTCAGTTTTCACGTGGTTGTTCTCACGTTGTTGTTGTTCACTGAATAAAAAAAATGAGATCTCACCAAAAAAAAAACCCTGTCTTGTGTGTTTTATTCATAATGCATAAATGCCCAATGTGGAGATTCAGTCAAACTGAAATCAGTGGTGTAGGATGGGGCCAAAATGTAGCCCATCAAGGTTAGAATGCAAGCGCACTATAGTAAAATAGAGAGCCAATGAAATCAGCCCACAGACCAAGTACGTGTTTTTGGTCTAGGTTTGGAGCGTACATTTCATTGACGTGCGCGTATACGGTGAGTAAAGACTCGTCCAACACGTATAGATTAAGTTTATGACTATAAGTTCTATGTATTCTCCGAACCTTGCCGAAAGGGAGACCTTTTGACCTGGATGTGACCTTTTGGCCCGCGCGCGCGCACTGCCGGTGATGACGCGCGCGCCCGCGCTGCGGCCGGAGAACCCGCGCGCGCGCGCTCGCGCTGGGGGGCTGGGGCGGGCCGGGGGAAAAAAAACCCCGGAGGTTGAACATCCGGACGTCTAAGGAAACATTTGGAACTCTTCTATGTTTGCAGGTAGTTTTAGTGAAAAACCCGGAAGTGACGTCACAACCCCCACGTGAACTGCGCAGCAGAATGGATACGACACCCTAGTGTAACTCCCTCACCTAGGCTTCACATGGATACCTCACTCGATCCCATCGACCCACTAGTGGCCCACCTAAACCCCAACACGTCTATTTCCATACCCTTTGGCCACCGCGCATGCGCAGAGTGACGATAGTTCAACCCCACACCCAGCCCATCAGATGTCCCCTTCACGATAGGCTTCATTGATACCTCACTCGACCCCATTGGACCACTAGTGGCTCCCCTAGCTCCAAAACGTCTAGCGGGACCCATACAGGGTCCAGTTTTCGACACTTGGTGACCACATTCCGACGAAATGGCCAGTTTTCGACACCGGATGTGCCGCCATCTTGAACATACGTGCCGCCATCTTGGATATGTCCCATAATGCACCGGGTCAAAATACTCGCTTCTGATTGGACGAGAGCTGTGCGACGGATTTGAAATACTCGCTTCTGATTGGACGAGAGCTCCGCATTGCGTCTGCGCATGCGCAGAATGATATTCCTACCGCACACCCAACCCATCAGATGCCCCTTGATCTAGGCTTCACTTTGATACCTCATACAACTCCATTGGACCATTAGGGGCTCCCCTAGCTCCCAACACGGCTATTTCCATACCCTTGGGCCACCGCGCATGCGCAGAATGCCGATAGTTCAACCCCACAGCCAGTCCATCAGATGTCCCTTCACGAATGCTTCACTTTGATACCTCACACGACCCCATTGGTCCACTAGGGGCTCCCCTAGCTCCAAAACGGCTATTTTCATACCCTTGGGCCACCGCGCATGCGCAGAATGGTGACAACGCACGAGCCCCTAGTCCAGTCAGGTGCCCCTTCACGAATGCTTCACTTTGATACCTCATACAACTCCATCGGCCCATTAGGGACTCCCCTACATCGCAACACGTCTATTTTCATACCCTTGGGCCACCGCGCATCCGCAGAATGCCGATAGTTCAACCCCACACCCAGCCCATCAAATGCCCCTTCACGAATGCTTCACTTTGATACCTCACTCGACCCAATCGGACCATTATTGGCTTCCCTAGCTCCAAAACGTCTATTTTCATACCCTTGGACCACCGCGCATGCGCAGAATGCCGATATTTCAACCCCACACCCAGCCCATCAGATGCCCCTTCACGAATGCTTCACATTGATACCTCATATGACCCCACTGGACCAATAGTGGCTCCCCTAGATGCCAAAACGTCTATTTCCATACCCTTGATCCACACGAGTTGTCTCCCTTGCGTCAGTGTGTGCAGATGGCGCTATGGTTAGGATCGACGCCGTGATGTGGAAAGGGCGTCCCCACAGCATCCTGGAGCCGCCATTTTGTTTGTTGATTTTTTGCGGAGATATTGCACACGCCGCCATCTTGTACCCCACATCAGCCGCCATCTTGTACCCCACATCAGCCGCCATCTTGTACCCCACATCAGCCGCCATCTTGTACCCCACATCAGCCGCCATCTTGTACCCCACATCAGCCGCCATCTTGTACCCCACATCAGCCGCCATCTTGTACCCACAGAACAACCACTTTCTCGCGCATGCGCACTGACTCCAATAATAGTCAGATAGGGTGACAACGCTCGAGCCACTAGTCCAGTCAGATGCCCCCTTACATAGGCTTCACATGGACACCTCATACGACTCCATCGGCCCATTAGGGGCTCCCCTAGATCCCAAAACGGCTATTTCCATACCCTTTTCCCACAATTCCCTGTCTGCGCATGCGCAGAATGGTGACAACGCTCGAGCCCCTAGTCCAGTCAGATGCCCCTTCACGAATGCTTCACATTGATACCTCATATGACCACATTGGACTATTAGGGGCTCCCCTAGCTCCAAAACGTCTATTTTCATACACTTTGGCCACCGCGCATGCGCAGAATGCCGATATTTCAACCCCACACCCAACCCATAAGATGCCCCTTCACGAATGCTTCACTTTGATACCTCACTCGACCCAATCGGACCATGCAGCGTATTTGAAGTCTAGGGACTACTTTTTCTCCGCGGAAGCTTTTTCCCGCGACCGCATCACCACCAGACCGCATCACCGCGGATGAATACATGCCTCCAAGGTCACGCCCCATTCACCCAGACCGGAAGTGACGTCATACCTGCGCAGAACACTCCTGCGCACACCTCCCCATGACCTCCCCATTTTTTGTTCTCGCGCATGCGCAGTGAGGCGCTGTTGACTCAAACAGGGTAGACCCTACTACTACCGTTGCATCATCGGCGTGTTGAAAACATTTAGAGATATTATTAGAACCTGGAATTGCTATGCCAGTCATATCTGGACATTTCCTTAACAATGCCCCTAATGGTTCCACCGTTAAGACATATAGCATGGCAGAAATTGGACAGCCCTGCCTTACAGATTTTTGCACGGCGAAACTACGTGTTACATAACCATTGCATTTGACAGAGCTCCGCACGTCAGTATAAAGCATCCTTATCCATTTTATAAAGGAATTTCCAAAACCGAATTTTGACAGTGTGGCAAAAAGAAAGTCGTGGAAAACTCTGTCAAAAACTTTCTCCTGATCAAGTTTAATGAAATAACCTTCTATATTATCTTCTTCGAGATAAGTTAATACATCTCGAATGCTACATACAGTGTCCGAATATCTCTACCAGGCACACAACAGGATTGATCAGGAGAAACTAACGAACCTATAACACACTTCAATCTATTTGCCATACATCTCGAAACAATCTTATAGTCCACATTCAAAAGACTAATGGGGCGCCAATTTTTTAAAGCGGATTTGTCTCCCTTGTTCTTATAAATGAATGTAATTACCCCAGACCTCATGGACCGAGATAATTCTCCTTGCACATAAGCAGTATTCAAAATATCAAGAAATATAGGCCCGATAGTGGACCAAAAATGCAAGTAAAACTCGACAGTTAGTCCATCGTTTCCCGGACTCTTATTCCTTGACATACCACCCAAAGCATTCTTAATTTCATCTATAGTCAATTCAGAGTCACATAACATTTCATCATTTGAATTAAGGGACACATCTAATTCAGATAACACATTATTGAGACAGTCAAAATCAATATCATTCTTTTCATACAATTTGCTGTAAAAATTAAAAATCACATGCAAAATAGATTCTGTGTCGGATACAACATTTCCTTCTTCATCCGTAATATCAGAAATAACTTTGTTTCCTTGTCTATATGTTTCTAGATTTAAAAAATACTTCGTATTTCTATCACTGTCATGGATGAATTGAGCCTTAGATCTTAAAATAGCCCCGTCACATTTCTCTTTTTCACAAACCTTCAGCTGATTTTCCAGCTCTACAATTCGACTATTGTCATAGTTGGATATAGTGGCAGCTCTGCGATATTCATTATCCAATTGTCGTTGAATGGTATTGATAACTCTGTATTGTTTCCTTTTGCGATTAGCACCATAACATTGGGCTAGTTTCTTGATTCTGTATTTTAAGTTATCCCACCAAATAAGTTTTTCAGATATATACAGTGGACAAGATAATTGCTGGTCTACTAAATCCTTCACTTTGTTACAAAACACATCATCCGACAATAATAAATTATTAAAAATGTATAAACCCGGACCTCTTTCTACAGTATCAAAGTTTAACTTCAAACAAATCAAACTATGGTCACTAAAAGTCGTGTATCGCACAAACGTATATTTAACCATGGGAGTCATTTCACGTGATAGTAAAAAATAATCAATTCTGCTTTGCTGCATGACACCCTTCACCCTTCGCCAAGAAAAACAAATTTTGTCTGGATTTTCATATCTCCATATATCTCGTAAATCCTTACTTGTCATACAATCACATAACACTTTTCTGGATTGGTCATATTCTAGTTTGCCCGATGATCGATCCATAGATGTAAATATTGTGTTAAAATCTCCAACAATAATCGTTTTAACATTTCTAATTTGGGCATCTAGATATTTAAAAAATGTTAGTCTTTCACTGATAACGTTTGGTGCATACACATTTATAATGTCAATTTCACAGTCACCAAAATCAATTGTCACTTTCAAAAAACGTCCTTCACTGTCTTTATCAATTGATTTCACATAGTCATTCAACTTGCGTGACACAACAGTTGCAACACCTTTATACTCGGTTCCCGAATTGCTATAATGAACAATGCCATCAAACAAAAGTTTATTTGTCTCAATGAATGAATCGTCCCAAAACGTTTCTTGCAAACACATGATATCGGATGTATAAATTTGTGAAATCTGTTTCATTTTGTTCAAATCTCTAAGCCCATTACAATTCAAAGAGCAAATGACGGCCATGAGAAGAAAGTTTGCAATTTATTACAACCCGCCATTTAAAGAGTCTTGTCTTGTCGATTCCTCGCGAATTCTTGCGTTTTGGGGGAAAGATTTTTCAGCGATATAATGGAGTAATTCTCCATTAGATTTGAGAATGCCCCATAAGCAAAAATTGAAAAATCTTTGAGAAAATGTTGGCTTGGAGAACCCGGGCATCCATCCCGGTACCTCTCGCATGCAAAGCGAGCGCTCTACCATTTGAGCTAGCTCCCCTGGTTTTAAAGAGAAGCACGAGTTCATACATTTTTGGGAACACTGGACTTCTGATATTGCAAAAAGTGAAATTGACGGTGGCAAAATGAAACGCGAATTCTTGCGTTTTGAGGGAAAATATTTCAGCGATATAATGGAGTAATTCTCCATTAGATTTGAGAATGCGCCATAAGCAAAAATTGAAAAATCTTTGAGAAAATGTTGGCTTGGAGAACCCGGGCATCCATCCCGGTACCTCTCGCATGCAAAGCGAGCGCTCTACCATTTGAGCTAGCTCCCCTGGTTGTAAAGAGAAGCACGAGTTCATACATTTTTGGGAACACTGGACTTCTGATATTGCAAAAAGTGAAATTGACGGTGGCAAAATGAAACGCGAATTCTTGCGTTTTGGGGAAAAATATTTTCAGCCATATAATGGAGTAATTCCCGGTTAGATTTGAGAATGCGCCATAAGCAAAAATTGAAAAATGTTTGAGAAAATGTTGGCTTGGGTAACCCGTGTATCGATTCCGGTACCCCTCGCATGCTAAGCGAGCGCTCTACCATTTGAGCTAGCTCCCCTGGGTGTGAAGAGAAGCACGAGTTTATACATTTTTGGGAACACTGGACTTCTGATATTGCAAAAAGTGAAATTGCCGGTGGCAAAGTGAAACGCGAATTCTTGCGTTTCGGGGGAAAATATTTCAGCGATATAATGGAGTAATTCTCTGTTAGATTTGAGAATGCGGCATAAGCAAAAATTGATAAATACTTTAGAAAATGTTGGCTTGGAGAACCCGGGCATTGATCCCGGTACCTCTCGCATGCTAAGCGAGCGCTCTACCATTTGAGCTAGCTCCCCTGGGTGTAAAGAGCAGCACGAGTTGATACATTTTTGGGAACACTGGACTTCTGATATTGCAAAAAGTGAAATTGACGGTGGCAAAATGAAACGCGAATTCTTGCGTTTTGGGGGAAAGATTTTTCAGCGATATAATGGAGTAATTCTCCATTACATTTGAGAATGCGCCATCAGCAAAAATTGAAAAATGTTTGAGAAAATGTTATATAGAAACATATACACAAAACTTTCAGAACATATACAAGGCATACAATTCGGCGAATCAGGTGAATTAAAAGATATATATCACAGATTAGGGAATTCCCGATCGCCCAACACAAGTTCATTTTTACTCCGTAATTTGCTTCATGTAAAGTTATGCAATAGAAATACTTTTACATTCTTGCTATGGAAACTATAAAGTAACTTGATGATAACGATGCAGAATGTGCAAAACATAATTACGGAAAATTAGTTCTCAACTTATCTTCGTTGTCAACATTTACAAACGGATTATGTTTGACAAACCGTTTCTCGAATAACTGCCTGTTCCCTTTTAAATATACAAAAGCTGCTTTAATACTTTGTGTCAGTATAAATTTGAACAAATATTTTACAGGCAAAACTTTCTCGGTGACGACGAACATGTTTCTCCTTCGTAGAATAGCCAATCTGGCCAATGACAAGAGAATATTTACAAAATACGTATTTACACTTGTGGACTTTGTACAATATCCAAACAAAAGAAGTGTATCAAAGGAAACTCTATTTAGAACTTGCACATTAGCAAATTGAAACAAATTCTCAACAATGCGACCAATATACTGAAGAAAATCCTGTACAGACGGACAAAAAACCAGCATATGTTCAGTGTCCTCGACATGTAAGTTACACAACTTACATATGTTTGTGTCAGACAAACCAACTTTGAACAATTTCTTTTGTGTAAAAATAATATTGTGCAACACCTTATAGTCTGTGTCTACACAGTCTGGACTCTTCCCTGGAAGATTAACCAACGGCCAAAATTTCTTAATTTCAATAGTTGGGTATAAGAACTCCCAATAGTGTACAGATATTGGTTCCTTAGAAATTTTATTTCTGAGCAATTTGTAAAAAAATGAAGTATTTAACTGACACATAGGTTTCTTAACTCCGTTATGTATAATAGCCATTTCTTTAACTGTACACACAGTTGTTGTTGGCTCATGTATAGCATACATCCACTCTTCAGGAATGGCCGATTTAATCAAACTATACAACAATTCAACACGCTTCGGTGATGTCTCAGGACAAGCATCCAAAACAATCTCCTGTACCGCAGCCAGGGGTAAAAACCCAGGGATCACTTCATACAAAATATCCTTCAAGAGAAACAGTTTCGATCTGATGAACAGCTCCGAACACAATGTTTTTTCATTAACAGTGATTCTTGGATTGATAAAAAGCGGTTGACATAGAACAGATTCCCGATTAGAAATATCAATAGATGCACAATGCTGTATATCAACCCATGCCATAAACATGTCCTTATAAAATTCAGGAAGGCTATTTACAAGTGGCTTGTGAATGGTCATAAAAAATAATTCAGACGAGAGACCCAAGTCCATCCATCTGTTCAAAAAGTATTTAAAACAATCTTTCCAGATAGCACGATGGGACGCATTAAAAAATCGTGCCAAAAACTTCAACCGAAAAGTCTTTAATTTACATAAAATATCCGGAATGTTTAAGCCTCCTTTACACGTATCATCTATTACAGACCCATAACTAACTAGGTGCGCCCCACCATTCCACAAAAAGGTAAGGCACATATTCTTTAGTTGCTTCAGGTATATATCTGGTAAAGACAGAACTGTTGTGACATACCAAAACCGAGATAATAACAAAGTAGATATTACAACAGCCCTGCCTTTTAATGTCAGTTTCCTTTGTTTCCAAAAACTTAAAAGTATTTCAGTTTTATGAATTTTGTCTTTCCAGTTTCTCTGTGCACACAAAGTTTTGTTAATTCCAATGTATACGCCTAATATACACAAACAGTCAATACTAATTGGAAGTCCCTCTATGCGATCACTGACAAAGTCACCATTAACAGGCATAACCTCGGACTTATCCACATTTAGTCTAGCATTAGATGCTGCACCATATAAATCCACACACTCAATACACTTTCCAACTGATTTCTTATCTCCAACTGTAATTGTAGCATCATCCGCATGTTCAAAAATTAGGGAAATGGTTGAAGACCCTGGTATACTTATTCCATGTATATCTTCCGATGATCGTATAAGAGCACCTAGAGGCTCAACACTTAACACATACAACAGTGCTGATATTGGACATCCTTGTCGGATAGACTTTCCAACTTTAAAATAATCCGTAAGGAATCCATTGCATTTAACTGTACTGCGGACATCAGTATAAAAAATCTTCATCCACCGGATGAAATTGTCACCAAATCCAAATTTACTCAGTACATTAAATAAATATTCATGTGCCACTCTATCAAAGGCTTTCTCCTGGTCTAGTTTTACAAAATATGCTTCCACATTATCATCTTCAACATACTGTAATACATCTCTTAGACTACAAATAGTATCTGATATATCCCTGACAGGTATACAGCAAGTCTGACAGGGATCAATAATACTACCAACAACCTGTTTTAATCTGTTGGCCATACACCTCGATACAATCTTATAATCAACATTAAGAAGGTTGATTGGCCTTCAATTTTTTAACAAAGATTTAGGCCCCTTCTTCTTATACACCAGGGTAATAATCCCACTTTTCATTGATCGGGACAGTTCTCTAGCGTTAAAAGCATGATTATATACATCAAGTAAAATGGGACCCACAGTGTTCCAAAAATGAGAAAAAAAATCCACAGTAAGCGAATCGCCCCCCGGCGATTTATTCCGCGCCATACCATCTAACGCATACTTCAGTTCCTCAAGGGATAATTCCCCATCACATAATTCCTTATCAGTTTCAGAAAGGGATGTTTCAATTGATGACAGAACGGATGTCTGTGCTTCAGCATCAATGTCCTCTCTTTTGAACAAATCCTTATAAAACCTAGAGATCTCATTTAATATAGATTCAGTATCATAAATAGTATCACCATCAACAGTAGATAACTCTGATATTAATTTATTTTCTTGTCTGTACTTCTCCAAATTTAAGAAATACTTTGTATTTTTGTCACTCTCGTGTATCCACCTAGCCTTAGACCTCAAAATAGCGCCTTGGCATTTCAAACATTCGAGATCCTTTAAACGACCCTCTGTCTCGGTTATTAGACTAGTGTTGTAATCAGGAATAATACACGCTTAAAACTAAAGTGTTGAAAGTTACTCGTAAAGTGTTGAAATAACTCTTTAAGTGTGTCCACAGGGACAACACTTAAAGAGCAATCCCTGTGGACACACTTAAAGGGTTATTTCAACACTTTACGAGTAACTTTCAACACTTTAGTTTTAAGCGTGTAGCAGCTCGCCTATATTCATTGTCTAAAATCCTTTGTAACTGATATAGTTCTTGCTCAGATTCTTTCTTTTTGCGAGCCCCATAAAAGCGGGCCAATTGCTTAATTTTATATTTTGTATTGTCCCACCAAATCAGTTTTTCTGTAACATATAACGGACACTTTAATTGGTCATTCAGAAGATTTAAAACCCTCTCACAAAACAATTCGTCAGACAGTAACAAGTTATTGAAAACGTACATCCCAGGTCCTCTTTCAATTGTGTTCATTTCTAGACGACAAAACATTGCGCTGTGATCACTAATTGACGTGTGTCGAAAATAGATAGATTTCATCATACAAGTCAAACCCCTTGAAATTAACACATGATCAATTCGGCTTTGCCTTAAAACACCACTGATTTTTCTGCGCCAAGTGAAAGCAATCTTGTCGGGGTTTTCATACCTCCAGATATCTCTCAGATTGTGAGTATTCATACACTCTAAAAGAATATTCCTGGACCGGTCATATTCTAAAATGTTCGTTGATCTGTCAATAGCAGTAAAGACTGTATTTAGATCTCCAACCAATATCGTCTTTACATCTCTAATATATTCATGGACCTTCTCGAAATATACCACACGTTCAGTAACGCTATTCGGAGCGTATAGATTACACACATCTAACTCTACATTATCAAAGGAGAAAGAAATTCTCAGAACACGGCCAACATTATCTTTTTTTACAGATAGTATAGAATCATATAAATGATTAGCCACTATAATGGCTACACCTTTAAAACCATCATCCGAATTACTGTAATATACCTTTCCATTGAATAAATGTTTATTTTGTTCTATGAAGTCATCTGTCCAAAAAGTTTCTTGTAAGCACAAGATGTCGCATTTCCACATTTCAGCGACTTGTTTAACTTTGCTAATGGTGCGTAAACCATTACAGTTCAAAGATATTATCAGCACCATTAGAACAAGAGAAGAAAAGCACTTTCGATTGTTAGCCATTGTTACTTGTTTTTCTTTTTTTGTTTCCCGCTTGCTTTCTTCGCGCCCGACAAATTCGGCTGTGCCCTCAGCTTTCTTCTACGAAAAAAGCCGGCACTGTTTTCACTGTCATTGTCATTCTGGACTTGATCACTTTTCTCAGACAATTGAGTGTCCGTCACCTCTATTGTTTCTTCATTTTGTTCAATACTACCGTCAGATTCGGTATTCATCTCATCGACACTTTGAGTTGAATTCACCACTACCTTCGAAACGCTGAAATCACAACCTTCAGAAATTGGCTCGTCAGTTAACAGGGGAGTTTCGACCCTATTATTTGCATCGACATCTGGAGAATCAGCTGGAATATCTCCACCCTCACACTCGGTATGATTTGGCTTGTCGCACACACAAGCCGCGTCAAACTCATAGCAGATATCACATTGCATTGGGCCAATATGTTCCACTTCAGCTACCACAGTAATAGCATTTTCATTCGGTACACATCGACAATCGATTTCACTGCACTTTTCACACGGGGAACAGACACACTTTTTACCCCTTTGCGAACAATGAGGGCACCGTGGCGTTGAACAGACCTTGGCCAAATGTCCTTGAAATTCACATTTGTAACAGAGAAACTCTGGACAATTCTTGTATAAATGCTCGTCTGATGAGCAAATCGAGCAAACTTTTACTTGATTGTCATGTATAACTCTGTAATAATCCGATGAATTCCCTGCAGAAAATTTCATGGCATATGGTAGTGACTTTATGTTGTGTGGAAACTTCACCTTGACATACCTGGTTCCGTCTGCCACCCTCGTATCCTTATGAAATCTACGTTGTATACCCGAGAGTAATTCCACGCCCATGTTCTCAAGTTTCGCTCTGATTTCATCGTCCTCCACATAACTTGATAGATGGAGGAACGACACCACTACAATCTTTTCGGACACCTCCGTGCATGAGTAACTCACTCCCTGAATTTCAACTCCACCGCTCAACAAATCTACAGAATTTCTTTCCGACAAAGTTATCTCAAACGAGTCCGTTCCTTTCGGGACGCAAGCATATATGGAATTCAATCCACAGGTTTCTTCCACAGTCTTAATAACATCGGCTGCAGCCACATTCTTTATGTCTCCGACATTCACAATCATAGAATTATCTTTCAAATATATCCGATTTCCAGGATTACGGGAAGGGTTGATGGGTCTCCCCATGCCCCTGCCCCGCATGGAGGCCATGGCTCACAGCGACACTCTTTCTTCAATCCGAAGGTCTCGCACGAAAATCAAAGTCAAACTTCAACAATAGCAACAACAACACAATACAATAGCTGGAGCTAACAAAACACGTCCGTCTCTGTCAAGCGCTCTAACCAAAAACCACGATCCCGGTACCTCTCGCATGCAAAGCGAGCGCTCTACCATTTGAGCTAGCTCCCCTGGGTGTGAAGAGAAGCACGAGTTTATACATTTTTGGGAACACTGGACTTCTGATATTGCAAAAAGTGAAATTGCCGGTGGCAAAATGAAACGCGAATTCTTGCGTTTTGGGGGAAAATATTTCAGCGATATAATGGACTAATTCGCTGTTAGATTTGAGAATGCGCCATAAGCAAAAATTCAAAAATGTTTGAGAAAATGTTGGCTTGCAGAACCCGGGCATCGACCCCGGTACCTCTCGCATGCAAAGTGAGCGCTCTACCATTTGAGCTAGCTCCCCTGGTTGTAAAGAGAAGCACGAGTTTATACACTTTTGGGAACACTGGACTTCTGATATTGCAAAAAGTGAAATTGGCGGTGGCAAAATGAAACGCGAATTCTTGCGTTTTGGGGGAAAATATTTCAGCGATATAATGGAGTAATTCTCTGTTAGATTTGAGAATGCGCCATAAGCAAAAATTGAAAAATACTTTAGAAAATGTTGGCTTGGAGAACCCGGGCATCGATCCCGGCACCTCTCGCATGCTAAGCGAGCGCTCTACCATTTGAGCTAGCTCCCCTGGGTGTGAAGAGAAGCACGAGTTTATACATTTTTGGGAACACTGGACTTCTAATATTGCAAAAAGTGAAATTGCCGGTGGCAAAATGAAACGCGAATTCTTGCGTTTTGGGGGAAAATATTTCAGCGATATAATGGAGTAATTTTTTTTTTTTCTTTTGAAATGAAAAATAATTTATTCACAATATAGCCACATATTACATATCAATATATTTTACACACTGTCCATCGTTAAAAGCAGTAAATATCACAGAAAGTGATGGACTATATTCCTAGCATACAATAATACAAATAAAGTCTATGGTAGTAAGTAACTCAGCTTTGAATGCTGCACTTTACAAAAGATATTATTTTTGCACCATGTCTTTTGGAACGTAGAATTGTCCAGCCGTACAAAATCTACATGTACCCTGGTTTTTATCACGGCCTTAGCTGCCATAACTATACTTCTAGCAGTACAAGCTTGTCCCTGGAACACCATCCCGTTCCTGCCACACCAAATAGTAAACAACAGAACATTAATCAGATAGGTATAAACCGCTTCCTCCTCTCTTGTCAATGGAGCACCAAAGAGTTTATGCCATAAATGTTTCTCACCAAGATTCGGAAAGAAGCCCCCATACAAATGGAATACTTGTCTGAGTTCTAGAAAAACCTGTCTCACAATATCACACTTCACAAAAAGATGGTTTTGCGTTTCTGAGGCAGAACAAAAAACACACTTATCATCTGTAGCGATGCCTCTTCTCAAAAGTCGCTCCTTTACCGGCAGAATGTCATGAACTAATTTAAAGGAGAAATTAATCAAATTGTGATCAACAAAACAGTGAAAAACTCTGTTCCAAATGCCCCTCCATAACAGCTGAGGGGCGGCCTTCATTACCCGTGGCAGGTCAACAATTCTATTCACAAAAACATTATAGATACATTTACTGGAATACATATTTGGAGGTAGCGGTTGAGTAATATTAAATTCTCTCCAGGCATTTAAAGTAAATCTGTAAAACGGTGGAGCTGTCTCAGCGTGTAATTCTCTGTTAGATTTGAGAATGCGCCATAAGCAAAAATTGATAAATATTTTAGAAAATGTTGGCTTGGAGAACCCAGGCATTGATCCCGGTACCTCTCGCATGCTAAGCGAGCGCTCTACCATTTGAGCTAGCTCCCCTGGGTGTAAAGAGCAGCACGAGTTGATACATTTTTGGGAACACTGGACTTCTGATATTGCAAAAAGTGAAATTGACGGTGGCAAAATGAAACGCGAATTCTTGCGTTTTGGGGGAAAGATTTTTCAGCGATATAATGGAGTAATTCTCCATTAGATTTGAGAATGCGCCATCAGCAAAAATTGAAAAATGTTTGAGAAATTGTTATATAGAAACATATACACAAAACTTTCAGAACATATACAAGGCATACAATTCGGCGAATCAGGTGAATTAAAAGATATATATCACAGATTAGGGAATTCCCGATCGCCCAACACAAGTTCATTTTTACTCCGTAATTTGCTTCATGTAAAGTTATGCAATAGAAATACTTTTACATTCTTGTTATGGAAACTATAAAGTAACTTGATGATAACGATGCAGAATGTGCAAAACATAATTACGGAAAATTAGTTCTCAACTTATCTTCGTTGTCAACATTTACAAACGGATTATGTTTGACAAACCGTTTCTCGAATAACTGCCTGTTCCCTTTTAAATATACAAAAGCTGCTTTAATACTTTGTGTCAGTATAAATTTGAACAAATATTTTACAGGCAAAACTTTCTCGGTGACGACGAACATGTTTCTCCTTCGTAGAATAGCCAATCTGGCCAATGACAAGAGAATATTTACAAAATACGTATTTACACTTGTGGACTTTGTACAATATCCAAACAAAAGAAGTGTATCAAAAGAAACTCTATTTAGAACTTGCACATTAGCAAATTGAAACAAATTCTCAACAATGCGACCAATATACTGAAGAAAATCCTGTACAGACGGACAAAAAACCAGCATATGTTCAGTGTCCTCGACATGTAAGTTACACAACTTACATATGTTTGTGTCAGACAAACCAACTTTGAACAATTTCTTTTGTGTAAAAATAATATTGTGCAACACCTTATAGTCTGTGTCTACACAGTCTGGACTCTTCCCTGGAAGATTAACCAACGGCCAAAATTTCTTAATTTCAATAGTTGGGTATAAGAACTCCCAATAGTGTACAGATATTGGTTCCTTAGAAATTTTATTTCTGAGCAATTTGTAAAAAAAATGAAGTATTTAATTGACACATAGGTTTCTTAACTCCGTTATGTATAATAGCCATTTCTTTAACTGTACACACAGTTGTTGTTGGCTCATGTATAGCATACATCCACTCTTCAGGAATGGCCGATTTAATCAAACTATACAACAATTCAACACGCTTCGGTGATGTCTCAGGACAAGCATCCAAAACAACCTCCTGTACCGCAGCCAGGGGTAAAAACCCAGGGATCACTTCATACAAAATATCCTTCAAGAGAAACAGTTTCGATCTGATGAACAGCTCCGAACACAATGTTTTTCCATTAACAGTGATTCTTGGATTGATAAAAAGCGGTTGACATAGAACAGATTCCCGATTAGAAATATCAATAGATGCACAATGCTGTATATCAACCCATGCCATAAACATGTCCTTATAAAATTCAGGAAGGCTATTTACAAGTGGCTTGTGAATGGTCATAAAAAATAATTCAGACGAGAGACCCAAGTCCATCCATCTGTTCAAAAAGTATTTAAAACAATCTTTCCAGATAGCACGATGGGACGCATTAAAAAATCGTGCCAAAAACTTCAACCGAAAAGCCTTTAATTTACATAAAATATCCGGAATGTTTAAGCCTCCTTTACACGTATCATCTATTACAGACCCATAACTAACTAGGTGCGCCCCACCGTTCCACAAAAAGGTAAGGCACATATTCTTTAGTTGCTTCAGGTATATATCTGGTAAAGACAGAACTGTTGTGACATACCAAAACCGAGATAATAACAAAGTAGATATTACAACAGCCCTGCCTTTTAATGTCAGTTTCCTTTGTTTCCAAAAACTTAAAAGTATTTCAGTTTTATGAATTTTGTCTTTCCAGTTTCTCTGTGCACACAAAGTTTTGTTAATTCCAATGTATACGCCTAATATACACAAACAGTCAATACCAATTGGAAGTCCCTCTAAGCGATCACTGACAAAGTCACCATTAACAGGCATAACCTCGGACTTATCCACATTTAGTCTAGCATTAGATGCTGCACCATATAAATCCACACACTCAATACACTTTCAAACTGATTTCTTATCTCCAACTGTAATTGTAGCATCATCCGCATGTTCAAAAATTAGGGAAATGGTTGAAGACCCTGGTATACTTATTCCATGTATATCTTCCGATGATCGTATAAGAGCACCTAGAGGCTCAACACTTAACACATACAACAGTGCTGATATTGGACATCCTTGTCGGATAGACTTTCCAACTTTAAAATAATCCGTAAGGAATCCATTGCATTTAACTGTACTGCGGACATCAGTATAAAAAATCTGCATCCACCGGATGAAATTGTCACCAAATCCAAATTTACTCAGTACATTAAATAAATATTCATGTGCCACTCTATCAAAGGCTTTCTCCTGGTCTAGTTTTACAAATATGCTTCCACATTATCATCTTCAACATACTGTAATACATCTCTTAGACTACAAATAGTATCTGATATATCCCTGCCAGGTATACAGCAAGTCTGACAGGGATCAATAATACTACCAACAACCTGTTTTAATCTGTTGGCCATACACCTCGATACAATCTTATAATCAACATTAAGAAGGTTGATTGGCCTCCAATTTTTTAACAAAGATTTAGGCCCCTTCTTCTTATACACCAGGGTAATAATCCCACTTTTCATTGATCGGGACAGTTCTCTAGCGTTAAAAGCATGATTATATACATCAAGTAAAATGGGACCCACAGTGTTCCAAAAATGAGAAAAAAATTCCACAGTAAGCGAATCACCCCCCCGGCGATTTATTCCGCGCCATACCATCTAACGCATACTTCAGTTCCTCAAGGGATAATTCCCCATCACATAATTCCTTATCAGTTTCAGAAAGGGATGTTTCAATTGATGACAGAACGGATGTCTGTGCTTCAGCATCAATGTCCTCTCTTTTGAACAAATCCTTATAAAACCTAGAGATCTCATTTAATATAGATTCAGTATCATAAATAGTATCACCATCAACAGTAGATAACTCTGATATTAATTTATTTTCTTGTCTGTACTTCTCCAAATTTAAGAAATACTTTGTATTTTTGTCACTCTCGTGTATCCACCTAGCCTTAGACCTCAAAATAGCGCCTTGGCATTTCAAACATTCGAGATCCTTTAAACGACCCTCTGTCTCGGTTATTAGACTAGTGTTGTAATCAGGAATAATAGCAGCTCGCCTATATTCATTGTCGAAAATCCTTTGTAACTGATATAGTTCTTGCTCAGATTCTTTCTTTTTGCGAGCCCCATAAAAGCGGGCCAATTGCTTAATTTTATATTTTGTATTGTCCCACCAAATCAGTTTTTCTGTAACATATAACGGACACTTTAATTGGTCATTCAGAAGATTTAAAACCCTCTCACAAAACAATTCGTCAGACAGTAACAAGTTATTGAAAACGTACATCCCAGATCCTCTTTCAATTGTGTTCATTTCTAGACGACAAAACATTGCGCTGTGATCACTAATTGACGTGTGTCGAAAATAGATAGATTTCATCATACAAGTCAAACCCCTTGAAATTAACACATGATCAATTCGGCTTTGCCTTAAAACACCACTGATTTTTCTGCGCCAAGTGAAAGCAATCTTGTCGGGGTTTTCATACCTCCAGATATCTCTCAGATTGTGAGTATTCATACACTCTAAAAGAATATTCCTGGACCGGTCATATTCTAAAATGTTCGTTGATCTGTCAATAGCAGTAAAGACTGTATTTAGATCTCCAACCAATATCGTCTTTACATCTCTAATATATTCATGGACCTTCTCGAAATATACCACACGTTCAGTAACGCTATTCGGGGCGTATAGATTACACACATCTAACTCTACATTATCAAAGGAGAAAGAAATTCTCAGAACACGGCCAACATTATCTTTTTTTACAGATAGTATAGAATCATATAAATGATTAGCCACTATAATGGCTACACCTTTAAAACCATCATCCGAATTACTGTAATATACCTTTCCATTGAATAAATGTTTATTTTGTTCTATGAAGTCATCCGTCCAAAAAGTTTCTTGTAAGCACAAGATGTCGCATTTCCACATTTCAGCGACTTGTTTAACTTTGCTAATGGTGCGAAAACCATTACAGTTCAAAGATATTATCAGCACCATTAGAACAAGAGAAGAAAAGCACTTTCGATTGTTAGCCATTGTTACTTGTTTTTCGTTTTTTGTTTCCCGCTTGCTTTCTTCGCGCCCGACAAATTCGGCTGTGCCCTCAGCTTTCTTCTACGAAAAAAGCCGGCACTGTTTTCACTGTCATTGTCATTCTGGACTTGATCACTTTTCTCAGACAATTGAGTGTCCGTCACCTCTATTGTTTCTTCATTTTGTTCAATACTACCGTCAGATTCGGTATTCATCTCATCGACACTTTGAGTTGAATTCACCACTACCTTCGAAACGCTGAAATCACAACCGTCAGAAATTGGCTCGTCAGTTAACAGGGGAGTTTCGACCCTATTATTTGCATCGACATCTGGAGAATCAGCTGGAATATCTCCACCCTCACACTCGGTATGATTTGGCTTGTCGCACACACAAGCCGCGTCAAACTCATAGCAGATATCACATAGCATTGGGCCAATATGTTCCACTTCAGCTACCACAGTAATAGCATTTTCATTCGGTACACATCGACAATCGATTTCACTGCACTTTTCACACGGGGAACAGACACACTTTTTACCCCTTTGCGAACAATGAGGGCACCGTGGCGTTGAACAGACCTTGGCCAAATGTCCTTGAAATTCACATTTGTAACAGAGAAACTCTGGACAATTCTTGTATAAATGCTCGTCTGATGAGCAAATCGAGCAAACTTTGACTTGATTGTCATGTATAACTCTGTAATAATCCGATGAATTCCCTGCAGAAAATTTCATGGCATATGGTAGTGACTTTATGTTGTGTGGAAACTTCACCTTGACATACCTGGTTCCGTCTGCCACCCTCGTATCCTTATGAAATCTACGTTGTATACCCGAGAGTAATTCCACGCCCATGTTCTCAAGTTTCGCTCTGATTTCATCGTCCTCCACATAACTTGATAGATGGAGGAACGACACCACTACAATCTTTTCGGACATCTCCGTGCATGAGTAACTCACTCCCTGAATTTCAACTCCGCCGCTCAACAAATCTACAGAATTTCTTTCCGACAAAGTTATCTCAAACGAGTCCGTTCCTTTCGGGACGCAAGCATATATGGAATTCAATCCACAGGTTTCTTCCACAGTCTTAATAACATCGGCTGCAGCCACATTCTTTATGTCTCCGACATTCACAATCATGGAATTATCTTTCAAATATATCCGATTTCCAGGATTACGGGAAGGGTTGATGGGTCTCCCCATGCCCCTGCCCCGCATGGAGGCCATGGCTCACAGCGACACTCTTTCTTCAATCCGAAGGTCTCGCACGAAAATCAAAGTCAAACTTCAACAATAGCAACAACAACACAATACAATAGCTGGAGCTAACAAAACACGTCCGTCTCTGTCAAGCGCTCTAACCAAAAACCACGATCCCGGTACCTCTCGCATGCAAAGCGAGCGCTCTACCATTTGAGCTAGCTCCCCTGGGTGTGAAGAGAAGCACGAGTTTATACATTTTTGGGAACACTGGACTTCTGATATTGCAAAAAGTGATCTAACTCTACATTATCAAAGGAGAAAGAAATTCTCAGAACACGGCCAACATTATCTTTTTTTACAGATAGTATAGAATCATATAAATGATTAGCCACTATAATGGCTACACCTTTAAAACCATCATCCGAATTACTGTAATATACCTTTCCATTGAATAAATGTTTATTTTGTTCTATGAAGTCATCTGTCCAAAAAGTTTCTTGTAAGCACAAGATGTCGTATTTCCACATTTCAGCGACTTGTTTAACTTTGCTAATGGTGCGTAAACCATTACAGTTCAAAGATATTATCAGCACCATTAGAACAAGAGAAGAAAAGCACTTTCGATTGTTAGCCATTGTTACTTGTTTTTCTTTTTTTGTTTCCCGCTTGCTTTCTTCGCGCCCGACAAATTCGGCTGTGCCCTCAGCTTTCTTCTACGAAACGAGAGATCCTGAAGGATCTTGGCGCCCACCATTGTCCGATAATTGTAAGCTAATAACAAGAGGATCTTTTTGTCCATTGTTGCTAAGAACAAACCATTGATTTGTACATGTAAGTCATTTTTGTTCTTGACATGGTACATGCCGAAATACGGTCATCGTGGAGTTCGAAATGGTATTGTGCACAATGTGGCTGATTTTACGTACATGACGGGGTCATCAAAAAAGGAATTAAAAGACTCTGGGACAATTTTGATGTAGGATTTATATATGTGCAAGCAGTTTTTCTGTTTATATTTTATGTCAGTTGAAAGTCAAACCAGTCGGTAGGGCTTACTTAACATAGTGAAGTGAATGTTTTGTGAAACAATGTTCTTTGCGAATGAAACATTTAAAGTTAATGAAAGTTCATAGACAATGTCTTTGAAATAACTGTTTTAGTGGGGGAGACCGGGGTAATAGTTGAACGTATAACACATGTGACATCAGGGCTTCGTGTTTAGCGCGAGTGATAGCTCACCTGCACGCAAACACTCGCGTAAATTCATGTCACGAGAGTGATTTTAGCTCACGTAAACTGTCACATTTTATATTGTATTATATTGCAATCACTCGCCTGACTTTTAAATACC
This sequence comes from Hanleya hanleyi, assembly GCA_036873755.1. Classification (NCBI taxonomy): domain Eukaryota; kingdom Metazoa; phylum Mollusca; class Polyplacophora; order Lepidopleurida; family Hanleyidae; genus Hanleya; species Hanleya hanleyi. The sequence goes on along the minus strand of JAVTVY010051441.1, from coordinate 1,353 downwards.
CTTTCCTAAATATTTTGACATGAGCTATTTTAGCTCGCACACTAATTCTAAACACGAAGCCCTGTGTGACATCGAAACTTCTTCGCTGCAGTGCAATTTACTTTTGCAGTGGCAAAGACACAAAGTAGGTCTGATGTTAGCCAAGATATAAATATGAAGAAGTTGTTCAATATGGATTTATTAAGAAATCATAAAGTTGGGGTCACCCTGTTGGCAAATGCAACGAGATGAAATGTCCGGTAACAAGGTTTGACTGTGAAATTAAAGACGGCAAGTAGGTGACCATAGTTCCTAGTCCATAGATTCATCCTGTACATAGGAGCACCTCCAATGCTAGGAGTGTTACACATGCATATATATATAGAAGCGAAAGTCCATTAAGGCATATAAAAAATAAAGTACAATATGCTGGAAGGTGTTGAACATCATTTGCAGTACTGCACGTGAAAGGTTACAGATGACATTACCGAGCGTTCAACAGTTCAGTTTGATGATGATGAAGAGTGTACAGGTATCGCCAGAGAACACTCATCACATTTGCGACACACCCAGGGTCGCTCAGACGAGATGAAGGGTCTATGATAAAGACAGATATATCATCTGGAGCCCTTGCATTGTGTGGAAGGTCTTCGAGGCACTCGGCACACACAGATTTTTAAATCAGGGCAAGAAATTTGTCTCTGGTGTTGAAGGGTGTCGCACGTGACAAGGAAATGTATGCTAGACTCAGGAGCCTCAGCTGAATGGGGAGGGCTTGGACATCTGTTACACCCGTAGAGACGGAGGATATCGCAGGATGAGGTTTTCCAGTTGGAAAGCAGCCGAGGGTCATACAATGTATATCTGAAAGAAGGATACATATTAAATTTTTGAATGTGAATAAAAACACTTGTTGCATAATAGACCGTAATGGCGACCTGTGTAACAAATTTGAAGAAAAAAAATCTGTTAATTCCGGGGAATTTGTGAAAACTCTCCTCAAGAAATAGATGCTGTTATGTATTGGTTGAGACTATGGAACTTCTCACTTTTCGCAACCGATCCATGTATGACATGTCAGTGATTGAGAAGGGAATAATTATCTTTTAATTTGTTTTTCTGGCTATAACTTACCATTACTGAAGACGAAATTTTTTTTGCAATGAAATATATGGGAATTACCTGATGATGGTCATGTAATAGAATAAAGAAAGGTTTGTACTCACTTGTCAGAAGATCCTCCAACGATTAAGTACAGGAATCGACTTCTTGTCACAGAATCCTGGCGATCCCTATCTCTTCTTGACGATACCCACTGCAAGGCATCTTGGTGATGCCAAAGTCAAGGCATCTTGGAGATGCCCATGCAGGCCA
>JAVTVY010051440.1:0-28203 GCA_036873755.1 Hanleya hanleyi | reverse complement strand
CGCGTCACTTCGAGGCCGTGGCTCATGTACCACTGTAGTAGCGGGGTACCCAGCAAGATTTTCTCTCCCCACATGCTCCCAATCAGCATTCGACGAGGTTGTTGAAGTACGTCATGTTCCTCAGCATAGGCGCCCATGGTCTCTCCAATGTCAGCCCGACTCACCAGCGTGTTCTTGAAAATAGGCGGGCACTGGGCGAATCGTGGCTTGAGATTGTCGGGAACATGGAGGTCGCATTCCACAAATCCGTACAGGGTCCCGGAACGAACGGCGTCGAAAAGCTGTGGCAGGGTCAGGAGTGGTCGGCGACTGAGGGGGTACTCGCGCGCTTTAAGGAAGTCGCGTAAGTGTGGGACGGCCTGGCACATGGTGTGAAATTCACACTCCCACAGTTCGATAAGATCGTACCCCCTCTCTCTGACGTAATCTCCATTCTCCACCACTTCTTCCCGTAATTCTTCTGCCGATTTCCCACGTCGTTCGTTGAAACGTCCAGCGCTGAAATGACATTGGTGGCCGTGCCAGTAACACCCATAAAATTGGAATACGGTGGGCTTATTGTGGATAATAGCAAACCCATCGACGGGGAGTCGTCGATCTCCTATCCGCTTCTCTGTGGCGTTAGTTTGGTGACGTATGGAAATTCCCCGTCGATAGGCTTCCCAATCCAACCACTGGTCGGCGAGATGTTTGTAGGGGGTGCGTTGCGGTGTGAAATGCCGGCCGTCCGCCAACCAGCGCGTATAATGCCCGCTGGGCATGGACTGGGCAAGAGACCACAGGTACAGGGCATTGGCGTCGAATCCAATGATTTTGGCACAGGGTTTCCCACAGGGGAGAGTGGTGACGTCCTTCTCGTGGTAGCGATGAAAAATAAGGCTAGGTCCGCCGACGATGTTCTGCTTTAAACAATCATACATGTCCTCGTCTTTTTGCTGTATCAGCGAGAAGTACGTGGAACAATCTTGAAAAAGATGGCGAAGCGCGAGACCCGGTAAACTCAAGCACTCCTTGAAGATGTCCACGTGCATTTGATGCCGGAACAGTTGAACCATTTTCTCGGGGGCTTCGAGGAAAGGAACCACATCTAAGTTGTTGTACCATATGAGGAAATCTCGCAAGATCTGCATATGTTGGTCGTTCCATACCTGCTGTAGTTCCCGGTACGTGTCTTCCGAACATTCCACCTGCTTCATATCGTCAAAGAACGGGTCCCGGGATGGCAACTGTGTTTCCTCCAAGCGGTCGAGTGTCGACATATAGGTGTAAGGGAACCTCCCTTTAGTTTGTGCACAGTCATATGCCTTCACCCACTGATCGTAGCTATAATTGGGAGCTAAGTAGTTGCGTACATCCAGGAAATGGAGTGATGTGGTAGTGAGGGCCATATGGTTGTTGATCTTCTTGATGACGGACTTGATGGTATTAGCCTGGGCCAAGTAAGGGTAGAGAAATTCCTTCACCATGTTAAGATCGTATCGACCCGAATTGAAGCCGAGCACAGGTAACTGGCCTAGGTATTGTAGGAAGCGGGCTTTCAATTTCTCCGCACACGGTTTAGGTAAAGGTACATCCTGCGACTGAATGGGTTCCGGCTTCTCGGTCTCCGTCTCTGACTCTGACTCTTCGTCGTCGCTGAACGATACACCAAGTGTAGCCATCCGGTCTTCGAGTTGGTCCAGTACGTCCTGGAACTTGGACACCAATAGTTCTGTACTAGCCGCACTCACTTCTTCTAAATATACCATCATCCGGGTAATCAACTCATGGGCGTCGCCGGTGGATACGAAACAGACGGGTGCAGCGTCATATCCGGGCACATTGGTGGAAATGCTGACACTCAGAGGAATATGGCGCTGCGTCCACTGCGTTTTCGCCGACGTAGCGTCCATCGGTTCCAAAATCGCCTCGAAATCGTAACACGCCCGGTAGAGAAAATAACGATGCTCTTCCGGTATGACAATTCCTTCATCAGCCAGTTCCTCGAAGATGGTGGGCGTGTTATGGTACACACCGCCAAGAAATTTGCGTTTCACAGTGTGGTCACAAATCTTCTCGTGCTGATGTAAGTTGCACGATTGGTTAAACACACGATGGCATTGGGCACAACTGTAGGACTGGGTGTACAGACTCAGGGAAAAATGATTCATCCCGCCGTCGTCGAAGATATTGACTTTCATGGTGGAGGCATACCGTTCTGTTGACCGATGAACCAATTCAGCCACAAATGTGTCGTCATCCTCCCGTAGTAAACGGTACACAAAGATATTGACGTTGAACAGTGAGTCCACGACATCCAAATACTTAAAGGGAACTCCCCGGAACTGCCGCGGGTCTAGGTCTTGTTCCTCTAGATACTGTCTCCAATAGATATTTGCCACTCTATCACAAGCCTGGGGATCACACTCATTCAAATGAATGGCCAAACACCGAAACAGACATTTCTGGTCTTTGTAAGAGCCATGTGCGCCTCGCGTTAACGCATACCGTCCTTTTCGACGAAGCAGCCAAGCTGGAAGGATGACAGGAGCGCCGATGGGAAGATTCCGTAATTTGGTCACGAAAAATGTCACGTTGGTGACCATTTCCACAGTCCATTTGGTGTTGGGCCGTTGCAACCGCGCCCATTCCAACGGATCCAACGTAGTGATCTGCTCGATGAGTGGTTCCAGTGACGCACGATTGGTGATGGTGAAGGGTTGGTCAAACACATGACTGTTGTTGCTGGGATAAAAATACCGCAGTTGATCCGTCTCTTTGTGCCGTAAGATGTAGCCGAATTACAAGCGTCTAGTCCGTCATTCATAATCCAGCCGTCGTCCATTAGAGAATATCCGCGTCCATAATCCAAAGACCTATTCCATTTTCCATATAACAGTATTAGCACCAAATTCAAAAAGACAATCATAGTATACATAAACATAGGCTTGTTTCCTGCAAGAGAAGCGGTCAACAGTTTTCAATGATGCCGGCAAGACATCATGATGTTCCAAAAATATCAAATCCGTATCGCTGATCAGTATTCTTAATCCATAATATTCGTTATAGAGTCGTCATCTAAAAAAAGATGTATCTCAGTCACGCTTTGATTGTGACTGTTCATATGAGTACCATGTGGATCTTGAAGTACATGGGTTCATACGGCCCCTAGCCCCGGGTTAAGCGGAATTAGACACGTTACGAAACGTAGCGCCATAGATCTTGCACGCTACGTTCGTATTTTGCTATCAGCATGCGATATGTATCGCCAAATTTGAGAAACTTTGAGTGTAGGCGCTTGGTGGAATAGCCCTGTTTTTTAAGTTTCTGCACCAATGTTTTGTGACGTTGATTAAAATCGTCACATTTAACACAGGATCTAGCAAATGCTACTAAGCGAGATATGTATACGCCATATGCAGGCCCCACTGGAATATTACTGTCCAGAAAGGGATAGTTTACGATGTCGAAATTGTAATCATCTCTTTTGTCATAAAGTCGACGAGAGAGAATGCCCGCTTCATTTTTATAGAGATATAGATCTAAATATGATGTGCCTGTAGGGCTATCTGTAGTTTCCTTCAAATCCAGTGAAGGTGGATATATATCCTTCACTGCGTCATTTATATAGCGATTATCCACAGCGAGAAGATCGTCTATATAGCGTTTGGTGAATGAGAAGGAACGGGCTTTGAATGGATCGGTTTTTGAAAGCGCCTGCATATAGTCATATTCATAAGAGAACACATACAGGTCAGCCAACAGGGGTGCACAATTAGTACCCATTGGAATACCTATATGCTGCTGATATATTGTGTTGCCAAATTTCACATAGATATTTTTAATGAAAAATTCAAGCAACTCTATAAACAAAGAAACATCCCATGAATGATATCTCTTGTATGTAGTAGAGCTAAAGAATGCTTTATGGCTTCTGACATTAATATATCTACGATCAGTTTTCTTGAACACAGATACTATTAATGAACTTAGACGGTCAATAAGGTCCTGATGAGGGATTGTAGTATAGAGAGTCGAGAAATCCCATGTGGATACATGTCTGTACGGTATGTGACCTTTAGCATCAAGTTCTTCCGTAAGACATTTTGAGTTTTTCAATATCCACATACATTCAACGCCAGAGTTCTTAGAAATAATGGCGCAATACCTTTCCCAAAATGCTTTTACCTCCTGAAGGGCCCTCGTCAATAGGGTTGAAAGAAGCTTGGTGGTGCAGCTTCTAGAACCAGCTATGAATCTAGCTTTGTATGGTGATTTATGCATTTTGGGAGTCCAGTATAGTTTTGGTATGTCGTTATGATTGGTTGGAAGACAAATACCTCTTTCCCTGAGAAACTTTTTGTGATTGTTAAATAAATCTTCCAGAGTAAATGCTGTTGGGGAGTAAGTAGACGTATTTGATGAAGGTATGTCTGCACTCAATTCTTTAACCAGCACCTGGTAATAGTAATATTTACATATGAATATTATATTATTCGGAGCTTTGTCTGCTGGGACTATGACGAATTTACTCTGGAGATTTGCTAGAACTTCTTGCGAATTGAGGTTTCTCAGTACTGGTTTTGCTTGGGGAAGAGTACTTCTGTCAATATGGCGGATTGTTTCAACGACCTTGCTCTTGGTGAGGTCCAGCCAATCAGCGAGTACTGTAGGTTCAACTTTTTCTCGCTTAGACCAATCAATAACGTACTGTTCTTCTGGTCGGCCTGCAGATTTATTCTTCTTGGCTCTCTATATTTAGGTCCTTTCATCAGGAGTAATTTCAGATCCTTATCACTCACCACATCAAGGTCACCAGTCACAATATGTTTGCATGGTGTATAGATAAAGTTCGACGATTCACAATCACAACTATAGCCTCCTGACGTGTATAAGTTCCAGTCAAACTCCTGGACAGCATTGGAGTAATTGAATATTTTGGTGGCTATAGATTTAGTGTACTTATATGAAATGCAAGGAGGTTCTGTGAACTTAAAATAGTTTGGTACAGCGGTGCGTACCTCTGGATCATTCAAGATTCGAGGTAAATTAATGATGTCCAGTCCTTTATCTAAGTAGTTGAGTTTCAAGAAAAGCCGATCTTGAGATGTTTCGATTATGTTCACTGGACGATACAACCGAAAATACGCTATATCTTGACATACTTTAATGATTTTTGATGGTATTATATTTCCTGAAGACGCAGATTGTTGTATATCTCTGGCTATTTGATCTAAAGCTCTCAGAGGTAACTTGAACTCAACTTGAACGCTGTCACTTGGTCTGTAAAAATGTTCTCGGCATAGTTAGAAAGATACGTGAGGTCCTGTAGTCGGAAATTATACAAGTCTAGAATGGGTCGATGACGGTGGAAACAACGGCGGATGGTGTTCCAATGGCGCCGATAAATTTCACTCACAGGGTGGTCTTCGGGCATGGCGTCAACCGGAGGCAAAGCTGGATCCTCAGGAAAGTCTTGTTCTGCTCTCACATTCTCACGTCTCAGAGGAGATCTTGATCGGTCACGTCTCATCCTGATCGTATATACTCCTGTAAAACAGAGCCGATTTTGACTTTAACACAATGAATCGGTCACGAATTCTTAACGTATTTCTTTGGAGGGGTAAGGTCAATAGGGTTCGCGGTTTTTATACTACTAAAATGCGAAGATACACCTCTTCGTTGCCAGGTCAATAGGGCTCGAAATGCGCTTTTTATACTACTAAAATATGAAGACTAATACATCTAAAGGTCAATAGGGTTTGAAATACGCTTTTATACTACTACATGTGAGTCCATATACTGTTACTATCCTCTGCGCCGCAAGGCGAATTACCCCAGTTCAACATGTCAAAGTTACAGCTGGTTTGCTTTGACTTTGATGATGTAATACAATACGTTTATTGCACGACTCATAAAATAGTACAAGTATGGCAAACAATATAATTACTATGGTACTATTGCAAGTAGTAATTATTAGTTAGTATGGTTTTAACCAACAGTGTAGGTTAGTAACAGTTCTAGGAAAATCCTAGAAAATAACATAGGAGTTGCCGGTCTGTTGATGTAGAAACTCTAAGAAGTGTCCAGTTGGTTTTTTGATGGAGTGTCAAGGCTGAGCCTTGATTGGTGCATCTGGTGTACCAGTCTTGCCATTTTTGAAGCATTCTCTCCGTGGAGATTTACTACAGATTTAACTTTTATAATTTTCGGATGGGTTGTGAGCGGGTTACTGTCGATAATTTGGTTTATATAATCTCTGTGTTTGTTATGTTGAGGACAGTATAGCAAGAAGTGTACTTCATCTTCTACCACATTTTTAGTACAGTGGCGACAGATCCGGTCACATCTTGAGGTGTTTTTATACCTACTGCTCTCTATTTCGAGTTTGTGACAGCTGATTCGTATTTTGTTATTGTGATGCAAGTCAATGTTATTGCATTCAAGGGAGGTAATTCTCCAGATTGTATGAGATTTGTATGATAGTGTAATACCATAACTAGTTTGATACACTAGTAATGGGGAACTTTCAGTACTGATACTTAAGATCCCACTTCTACATATTATGTTTGAAATTAAATACCTAGATGCGGTCATCTATGCTACTGGATTTGTAGTTCTTGAAACTATTCCATGGAAGAAATGAAAATAGTTCAATTTAAGCTTCTTGAATTTTACATGTACGAAACATGATTTGGTTCAGGTTCTTGTAATTCAGATGCCTGTATTTGTCCTTAATATTGAAAATAATACCACTTAGATGTTGCGCCAAGTGTCAAAACTTAGCAAGAAAAAGGATTCCTCTCTCTCTATGATGCAGTGTTAAGAAATATAAGTTCTTATACAAGGCATTATTACCCCCAAGATGCAACTGAGAAGGTATCGGTCACCTACAAAAAATTTAACTCACCAGCTTACTGCATTTCAATGTTCTGTTTATCTTATGAAAGTTGATAATTTCTCATCACAACACACAGAGAAACATGGCTATCTGTATCACCAAAATGATTACATGTATATGTAGTCTTTTTCCATCAATTATGCATTTGCAATGAAATAACCCTTTAGAGGGAGGGTGAATTAACAATCAGCAGGAATGGATCTCTTACAAACCTTCCCGAACCACGTAGTTGCACTATTATACCTATTTTGCTCCTCACATTGTACCAGGGCGAGGATTTTAGTTTGTTATTTTTTGTATAGTATCTTCCTCACCGAATTGCACTTGATCTTCCCTAATTGAAACTACTACTAGCAGGTCTCTTGAGCAGGACAAACAGCTGAATGTGCAAACTATATCCTGACCAAATTCTATTAGAATTTATGTAAACAGGTGAGATTTGTTCAAAAAAATTGTTTAAACTTCTTGAATGGGAAATCACATTTTGCCTTAGCATATTAATCCAAACTGGATAAAGATCTGTCTGTTGCTTCTGAATAGCTTGGAGAAATATTTGAATGCTTTCGGAAATTCTAATAATGATGAAAATATGATGAATATACTTGAATATCATCATCAAAACTGTTAAAAAAATAATCATCCCTCCAACAGTTTCACTACTTTACAATGAAATTAGCAGTTCTTAATCTTTCTACAGCAATGACAGCAGCCATAATTCCTCAAATTAATTTACTCCACCTTATGTAAGACATATTTGTCAGCTGATTTAGTGTCCTATAGAAGGGGAAATAAAATTAATATTATTCTTCAGTAAATTAGATTTCTTGTTAATAAGAATAGACAGCAACAGTTCTTCCAATTATTCCATTTTGAAGGAGGCATCTTTTCAGCTGTTTGAATTTATTGTGCTAGGATTTTTTAATTGCAATTAAAACATTGAGAATTTCTCAGGAAGCAATTGTACACATAGAAAGAAATAGAAAGTGGCAGGTATACCAAAACTCCCAAATGTGACAGACTGTGTACAACTTGTCAGGTAATTGGGGATGAAAAACACTTCCTATTGTGCTGTATTGCTTTTAATGTACATCAGGATATATTGTTGAAGAATATTGAGTCATCTTTTACATCCGAGATATCAAATGATGATTTTTTTATAAAACTATTAAGTTGCTCAGACAAAATAATTACCAAGAATGTAGCCAAATTTGTATATGACTGTTTCAGTATCACAGATGATCGAATTCTGCATAAACAATACCATTGTGTAAAGCTGTAACATATTAATATATATCCGTGCCAATATGCAGCCAAATAAGATTATATTAGCTTATCCGTCATCAAGATTTTAATGAAGTATTTTAGTATGTGTACCCTATATCTATTATTTCACTGTTTATATTATGTAAGCTTATGTCTGTATATTATGTATGTATGTGTGTATATGCATGTATCTATGCATTTTAGCCCTTCTGGGGCACAATTCATCGCAATAAACTATCTATCCATCTATCTATCTATCTATCATAACCTTTCAGGATTGAACCTACATGCAGTTTCACTGTATACTTTGACTTGGATCAAGGCCATGTCTCTACAGGATTCTTGTGACCATATTACCAGATGTATGCCGTATAGGTTCACAAGATCTGGCTAGAATCCCCTGAGCTTTACATGTATTGTCAGAAGTCAGAAGACAGCATTGACCACCACCTCCCTCCTTATAACACATGATGTGATGTGGCAGGTCACTATTGTTGATGTGCCATGTGCGTGCTGATATCGACTGATCTCGCTGTTATTGTAATTCAAATACTCTGCCTCGTGAAGTGGGCCTATAATGTTTGTCTTTCGTACACTTCCAGTTCATGAACTTCTGGTATTGTAGAAATACTATTGGTATTGTAGAAATAAATGAAACAATATGCGAAGGCCATTCAGCTTCCTAAATGCTTAACATTATGTCATGACCATGTGCATTTATGGTGTGCCATTTAGAAAGGCAACATCTTACACCAATAGGTATGTTTTCAGTGTATTCAACCTTCAAATCTTTATTGCATAGGTATGATCTTGTAGTTGATATTATTTTCAAAATAAATGTTACTGATATACCATTTGACAAGGTGAAACCTTCATCCGCAGGAATATGTAACAACCTACATGTAGCAATGCTGTTGTGTTTTCAGTTACTGATGAATCAATGCAAGGGCATATGATGCACAAAATTGGATATAACCACAACATCAAAATGTAAAGGATTAAACCTTGCCTTGTAGCATATGGAACATCTCTGTGAATATATGAACTGTAACAGACAGGCCCATCTATTAATGCCCAAGCCTTGGAATTATTGGATATGCATATAACAGTGACATAGTCTTGCCAAGTTTGCCTGATAGAGATCAGGTTTGCAGTTATCAATTTATCAATTCTGTATAGTTTTAGGGTATTCATAAGGATGTGGTGTCTTATTCCGTGCTCCACTAAGATGGAGTGGGAGAAAGGGTTGCACTGCGTGCTCTGCATGACCAGTGCCCATTGTATCACGATGGAGTGCCCGAACTTATCCATCCATCATTCTGCAGTCAAGAGAAGATCCGGTCACAAAATTGACTGCATAATGTCATTAGGGATATCGGGATGTATGCATCACCTTGTTGTGTTGTTGGTTATGATTCAACATGTTCATTATGCACTTCTGCTGTTCTGTCATATTTTGCATGAACAAAGTTACATCACATGACTCTAAGCAGAAATTGGGGCCAGTGGTAGTCTCTCGAAAACAAATGGAATGAAAGTATCCATAACAAGGAAAAATGTATTCAGGGATCCATAGATGCTATGCTATGCTATTTTAAGATATCTATATCTAATCAAGGTACCCATGACGCTGTGTGGTTTCGGAAATTACGCGATTATTGAAGCTTAACATCTCTTAACCCCAGCCTATGGCAAATCTGTCAGAAAAAAATAGCGCAAGGAGTTTAGAGAACTATATCATTTCCTATACGATGTGGAACTGAAAATACACTCTCCTTCAATATGGTAATCGATGTTAACTGTGGACAGCTTATTCGGTCACCTCCGTGTCTTTTCGTGGGAAGTGACCGAAGAGACTCGGAAGTGAACGATATTGTGGGAAAACCCCACTTGTCTCTTCGGCAACCTCCGTGACTCTTCGGCCACCTCCGTGTGTCTTCGGTCACCTCCGTGTCTTTTCGGTCACCTCCGTGATCCACCTCCGTGTGTCTTCGGTCACCTCCGTGTCTTTTCGGTCACCTCCGTGACTCTTCGGTGATGACATTCGGGTCTTTTCGGTGACCGCCGTGTGTCTTCGGTCACCTCCGTGTCTCTTCGGTCACCTCCGTGTCTTTTCGTGGGAAGTGATCGAAGAGACTCGAAGAGACTCGGAAGTGAACGTGCAACAATGTTGCAATTCGGGGAGCCAGGTGTTCGGCACACTGTCTTCAGATATTACCATTTTCATTGAACAGTATGCACTTGTATATACACTTTAAGATCCTTGGATTTCTTATATACCAAGGAAGATGAGCCGCAACCTTGTCAGTGGTTCAGCTAATTTGCATACAGTCACAGGCGACTTAGAAAGTAGAAAAATAAGTTCACTACTTCTAGTAATCATTTTATCTACCCAATCTAGATAAAACACAAATTGTCTTCGGTCACCTCCGTGTCTCTTCGGTCACCTCCGTGTACGATATTGTGGGAAAAACCCCACAGACAGGTCAGTACATGTCCTATCATGTTCACAGGTCAATTGAGCTGGTGGCGCCCCCCTGGTGGATGCAAGAGTTATCTCCCCCGGCAAAATGGAGGTTTAAATACTCGCTCCCTACCCTGTGACCTCCGTGACATCTTCGGTCACCTCCGTGTACGACATTGTGAGAAAACACCCACAGACAGGTCAGTACATGCCTTGATCACGTGATCGCCACGTGACCACCCCCTTAAATTTTACCCGGGGGAACAAATAAGTAGGTCAATGTGGCTTTAAATCATTGCTACCTACTACTGGTGGGTTACAGAATTAGCTGCAGAATATTTTTTCTTTGGAGCTTGGCTATAATATTACCCTCAGTACTGCTTCAGATATTACCCTATCTGTGGTGTCAAGTGTTTTAATAGTTTCCTTCCTTCAGGTAAAAATAAAGTAAATGACGTCACTTCCGCCAAAGGTCGCGATAAGAATATCCCGCAATAAATGCTCAGTTGTGTTATTATTGGATAATATCATAGCAAACATTTGTGTTCCGCTTACTTAGTAAGTCTCGATTTATTCCTGAAAAAATTGTGACAGTCAAGACCCTGGGGCCGATTTCATGAAACCTCACTTGACTTGACTTTTCCAAGGGCGATTTTCGCACTTGACCAAGTGCACTTAAAAAAAATCTCAAGTTGTGTTTCACAAAACGTTTTTGGCCGCACTTGGTCAAGTGATGTTTGAAGTGACCTTTTTGGAACTCTATTGTGCGATTTGGTAATAAATAGTACCCCCAGGAATCAAGTTCATGCTCAAAATACTTGATGCGTCGGAGCCGATCGGTAGAATTTCAGGTGTCAAATAAATATGTCTGTGCCACGTTTGGACCCTACGTGTATTATGATGCATGGGCACTTGGAAAAAACTTTTTTTCGACACCCGTCGTATTGGTCATTTTAATTACGTTTTTATTTCAAGTGCGGTTTTCAAGGGAGGTCATACCACACTTGACCTCGAAACAATTTAAGCTACATAATCAGATGCTATTAGACAATCTCAGTGAATTTGACATTGTATGTCTAACTGAGACACATGCCAACAAGGACTGTGAAATATCTATACCCAATTTTGTATCCAAGGGTCGAATTGACCGACCTAGACATAAGTAGGCGAGAAGGGACTCTGGGGGTATTATATTACTGGTTCGAAAGGAAATATCTGATGGCATAACGCATGTCAATACGGACTGTTGTGCCACAGTCTGGGTAAAGCTGATCCAAGATTTCTTTGGTTGGGTGAGAGATTTATATTTATGTGTCAGCTATATACCGCCTGAAAATTCGTCGTATGGTAGAGAACATAGTGTTAATCTATTTGATGAATTTGAGAATAAAATAGTGTTCTTCTCCGGTAAAGGCAATGTGATGTTCTGTGGAGATCTAAATGCAAGAACAGGGCATGTTGCAGACTTCATTGTGGAAGATACATGTAGTAGTGAAACTAATTATGTCCCTTTACCTTCTCACTATATTAGTGACCTGAGTCTACAAAGAAACTCCAAAGACAAAGTAATTAAACCAATGGGCAAGAGGATGATTGAAATGTGTATAGCCAATAGCTGTAGAATACTCAATGGTAGATCACTTAGTGACCTTTTTGGTGAATTTACAATGGTTAACAGCTTAGGTGCTAGTGTTGTAGATTACTTTGCAACTTACGCCGAATTCTATAGAAATGTCATTGATATGCAAGTCCACCCCCTCAGTGAATTCTCAGACCATAAAATCATATCAGCTTTGTTAAAAATCGGTCCTCTGAAGTACTCTATAAAAAACAGAAGCCCCTCCAAGTCATACCCACTGCCACAGAAATATGTGTGGAAAAAATCCTGTGAAGACAATTTTCTTCAACATAGAGAAAATATCCTCCCTGAAATCAAATTGACTCTTCGGGAAGAATTAGAAACTAATGAACCTGATGTAAACAAGTGTGTAAATTTATTCAATAACATTATAACAATGGCGGCGGACAACTGTTTACAGAAAGTCAACTGTAACACAAACAAAATGACAAACCATGTGAACAAACCATGGTACAATAATGATTGTAAAAGTTTAAAACAGGAAATGACTAAATATAACAATGCATTCAATCGAAATCCAGGTAATCCTCACATCAAGGCCAAATATTTCAGTAAACAAAGAGAGTACAAAAACAGAGTTAAGCGTACCAGACAACAGTATAGAGGCAACTTGCTAAATGAACTGAACATGATGTGTGATAAAGATGCCTCACTAACATGGGATATTGTGAAAAACTAAAAAATGAAAGTACCAACTCCAATACATGTGAAAGAATAAGTATTGGCGATTTTCATGATCATTTTAGTAGCCTGCATCAACAGAAAAATAATCAGGGCGGAAGTCACAAAGATGAAATCCTATCAGAACTAAAACACCTTGAACAAATGTATGTAACATACAACTCAGAGTTGGATATCGAAATAACAGAAAAGGAAATTGCCTACGCAGCAAGAAAATTGAAGAACAACAAATCTGGGGGGATTGATTGTCTAACAAACGAAATGATAAAAAGTGCCCTCCCATATATTGGTGACCTAATACTTGAACTCTTTAATGCAATTCTTAAATCTGGTAATTTTCCAACTATGTGGTCACAAGGCATGATTGTGCCAATACATAAAGGGGGTAGCCCTTTTGATGCCCAAAATTATAGGGGCATAACCCTGATCAGCTGTCTAGGGAAACTATTTACACAAATACTTAATAATAGGTTGATTAAATTTATAGATGAAAAGGGTTTAATATCTGAATCACAAATAGGCTTTAAGAAGGGGTGCAGAACATCTGATCACATTTTTGTGCTCAAAACTCTAATTGATAAATATACCAAGAAAAAAGGTAAGCTGTATTCCTGCTTCATTGACCTCCGCAAAGCATTTGACTCTGTATGGCATGATGCCCTATTCCTTAAGCTGCTAAATGCTGGAATCAGAGGTAACCTGTACAGGATCATTAAGAACATGTATCTTGTCAGTCAATCCTGTGTCAAATTGAAATGTGGTCTCAGTAAGACTTTTCCAGTCACAAGGGGAGTCCACCAGGGCAGTGTTCTTAGCCCGATACTAGTTAACCTGTTCATCAATGATCTTTTAGAAGCTATGGAAAGCGAAAGCTCACCCTCTGTATGGGACTCTCCAGTCCACTGCTTAGCTTATGCTGATGATATTGTCTTACTTTCCCTCAATGAATGTGATCTGCAGGCCAAGCTAGATAGACTCAGTGAATACGTTAACAAATGGGGGATATCTATTAATGTAGAGAAATCAAAAATTGTTGTTTTTGGGCAAAACCAAAAAAGTAACCGTATATACCATATTGGAGAACAAAGAGTTGAATGCGTCAACTCCTACACATATCTGGGCCTAGTGCTACATAGTAATGGGAAATTCAATAGAGCTATATCTAATTTGGCAAGCAGAGCAAGCAAAGCATTGTACTATATTAGACATGCCTTGAACTTTCATAGTATTAGACCAGAGTTGTCATGCAAACTATTTGATTCTATGATACAGCCTATCCTCACTTATGGGTCAGAGGTCTGGATAGGATACCTTAATGAGTCCAAGGATGTGGTTAAACTCATCAATGCCCCAAGTGACATTCAACGGGTTCACGTAAAATTTTGTAAAAGCATCCTTGGGGTACACCCTAAAGCTGTGAACATGGCAGTACTAGGGGAATTAGGACGCGCCCCAACTAACCTCATTGCAATCTCAAGCAGCGTAAACTTTCTACTTCATATACTCAACTCTGATCCATCATCTCTAGTGTATAAAGCTCTTTTGGAGCAAGCTGAGGATAATAGAGTTAACAACTGTACGAACTGGATTAGTTATATTAAACATGCTCTAGCAGAGGTAAACTCTTACCATATCTGGGAGAATCTTGGATGTCAAACACCGAAAGCCACAAGTAAATATATTAAATCCAAACTCCTGTGACAGGATGTAAATAATAACATAAAATAGAGTTAGTGGTTTCAATCTTTTATTTAACAATAAATATATACAAAAATATAATGTTGATCAGGTATGTTTCCCATTAAATCCCCCTTGTTGACCAGGTATGCTTCCCCTCTTCAAGCTGATAATGCTGGGCATTCAGGTTATAGGGTTAATTCCTTGAAAGGTCATAGGGTTAACTCTCCCCTTGCTTCCAGGTGTATTGTGCATGCAGATGGTTGACTGGTCTTAATTGCCTCACTGGTAGCTCTATTGTCATGCGTTAGCAGTTCTGCATTGTCCCTGTGTCCAGATGGGGACTGAAAACCTGTTCTACTGGTAGTATATGGAAATCTTTATTGTCATGTAATAGCCTCAGTCACATGGTTTCTGGGTTTGAGATAGTAGTTCCAAGAGAGTGCTATACTGGATTAGTCTAACATTTTATTCTGGACACTGTGGATGTGTGTGGCTGGCTGGGTTGGTGCTGGTACTAATGCACAAGTATTGGTGAGTTTCTAGTTATATGTTTGGTTGTTTAGAGATGATAATTGCATAAACACTATTGTAAGATATATATTTAAAAGCGATTGCATAAAAACTATTATAACATATATATTTAATAAAAAAGAGCTATTAAATATTAATCTTGTATATTCAGTGGAAAATGCCAATAAGGAATTTATTTATAATAGTCACAATATGTGAAGACATGATTGTACAAGCATGTTTACTAGTTGGACAAATATTTCGACATATCGTCCCATTTCACGAGTTGCTCAAACCTATAGTTTTGATTTGTATTATCTTTCATGTGTAGGTTTGGTTTGGCTAAGGACGGCAGTACCGTACTTGTATATATAGGAAGCCTGCGTCCCAGAGACGAGGTGAGGGTCTTGTATGAACATATGTCGCTATAAAATAATGTGATGATGAATATATATATATGGGTATAAAGTAACGTGGCTATGAATATACATGTGGCAATGAATATACATACATGTGGTAAATTTAATGTTTAGTAACGTCTGGTCTTTTCTGTGATATACCCGATACGTGATAAGGACACAGATATATATATATATATATATATATATATATATATATATATATATGGCCAAAGTAAGAGTTAATTGTGAACTATTTAGAGGCATTCACTGTAATTTTTAGCTACATAGATTTTATATTGTGTTTTGTAGGGTTGATCGGTTAAATCGATTTGATCGATTTGATCGTTGGGATCATCACATCCCTGAGTACTGTCATCGTGATTTGAATAAACCCTACTCATTATACACAAAAAGTACCTCGTCGACTTCCATTACTGAATGAGAGGCAAGTTGCTGTTACATTGGCGCCCGATGGGGGACTACATTCAAGTGGTGACAGCCCGGCTAAGGACTACATTCAAGTGGTGACAGCCTAAGGACCTACATTCAAGTGGTGACAGCCTAAGGACTACCAAAGTCGGTCCTAAATCCGGATTATATTCAAGTGGTGACAGCCTAAAGACAACCAAAGCCAGCCCTTAGCTCCAGCACAACCAGTTTGGGTGGAATAATCAGTTCATCGTACAGTTTTGGACCCATATGCGTGGACTAACCAGCATGCATTAATAGTGACAATGAACTTTGTTGATAGCGTATTCAGTTGAATCTACAGTCGACAGTTAAGTATACTACTGAATTTGAGCACACATACATATACTGAACTCGTACCTGTGAATACTGACTTTGTGGCCACATATTAACATGATAAAGATTGAAATTGTGTTGGCACATATCATTATCGAACAATTACTGGACTTTAACTGACCAGCGTTAATATATATCGATTCGCATATCTAGCTGTGCCGATATTGAACTGGCATGCCCGTGCATGGAGAGATCTAGCTTGTTTACGTTTATCGATATTGAACAAATAATAATAATTGGTTTATGTTGGTGACCTCATAATTGCATATGTTTACCGACTGAAGTCACATTTTCTGTTTAGACATTCATTGTTATACTAAATGTGTTTCAGCAAGAACAACAATAACAACAATAACAAGTTGAAAGTATATTGCATATGTGTTAACCAACTGATGTCACATTCTATGCTTGGACATTCACACATATTGACCTTGGGTTCAATTAGTGACCTTGGGTTCACACATAGTGGTCTTGGGTTCACACAGTGACATTGGGTTCACACATAGTGCCACTGGGGTCACACATAGTGGTATTGGGTTCACACAGTGACATTGCATTCACATATAGTGGCACTGGGGTTGCATATGTTACATTGGGTTCACACAGTGACATTGGGTTCACACATAGCGACACTGGGGTCACACATAGTGGTATTGGGTTCACACAGTGACATTGCATTCACATATAGTGGCACTGGGGTTACATATGTAACATTGGGTTCACAAATAGTGACTTCTTACTTACATAGTGATTATGCACACATATACTGATATCACACTCACATAGTGACTTGCTCACATACAGTGACCTCGTGCGTACAGACAGTGCCATTGTTCTGGTATACATGAACATTGTACACCCATATAGATGCCCAGTGATAGTATATCTGTGACTACTGCATACATTTGAGCTGATTGTTGCAGCCACGCACGCACATCCACACAGTCTTATATTGTTTAAATTATACTTGTATGCACAACTGTGATTTATATGTTTAGGGGCAAGACTCGTTCGATTCAGGTTGAATATTTATAATATATGGGGTCCATTATTGAGCCCGTAGTTTAAAGAAACTGGTTTTACATATTTAAATCACATTTAACTGGAGGCTCACTCCGCGTGGGTGTGCAGGTACGGTGACCCATCAGTGAGGGCCATTTTTCCATGGTGTCCAGAATTTTTTTTCAACTTTGACCATAACTTTATTTTTTTATGAAAGCTTGCATTGCTAGGTGGAACAGGTTTGTTGCTAAGGGAACCCGCTTGGTAAGTTTTGGTGCCTGGGAGGCAATACAGGATCCAGTCTTCAAGTGTGCATGTACTTGCATCTGTAAGTGTCTCCATTGATTTTCAGTTCTTTAGCTAAATTATCCTTTTGAGTGGCCCTGTTTGTAATTCTTCACACCCTTGTCCTACAAAGTCGTTGTCCACGATATCTTCTCACATACTCCCTTGACCTTGGTATTGGGTATCCTCGCCATTTTGCCAATCTTTAACCATGGGGGATGAGTTATCCAGAGATGAATTCCAGCAGTTTATGGCATTATACCGAAAGATGGGGCTGAATTCGGATGCGGCCAGTTCAGCTGAACTGAAGCAGGCCCTGACACCTAACGCTGTAGAGGGGGCGGCAGTCTCTGTACGTGATGGGTCTATTAGCCTGAAGCAGCCGCCCAAACTTCCTTTTTTCTCTGGTGATCCATCAGCAAAGGCAGAGGATTTTGAACTGTGGCACTATCAGGCTGAAAGATTGTGTCAAGATGCTAATCTTAAATCAGACACAGTTAATCAGGCAATCAGGTCATCACTACGTGGGGATGCAGCCCGAACAATGATGCGGATGTCACCAGAGACCTCCAATATTGGGCTGATAACCAAATTGAAGAGTGTCTTCGGTGAAGTGGAACTCGGAGATGATCATCTTGAGAAGTTCTATGGAACACATCAGGGTACAGATGAAACCACGACTGCATGGGGTTGCCGTCTGGAAAGTCTTCTTAGCAAGGCACTGAGCCAGGGTTTGGTGGAAGCAACACAGTATGACCATCTCTTAAGAAATCGTTTCTGGGCTGGTCTGCGACCGGAGTTGAAGGATCGCTCAGGACATAAGTTTGATACCATCGATGACTTTGACAAACTGTGTTATGCCGTAAGATGCATCGAACGGGAGCACCAACAACGTCGGGGTGAGTATAATGCTAAAAAGAATGCAGTTCCTGCCAAAATGGTGACTGCATTACAACCAGAGAAGTCGGAACTCACAGAAATAAAGGGGATGATCTGTCAGCTCTCGACTAGGTTGGAGAACATGGAGGGCCATATGACGGACAACAAACAGAGAAAAACGACTCTGCTGCCATCCCGAAGTGAACCACCTCCGCCTAGGGTAAATTCTGTTGAGCCATGGGATGGACCACAATGTTGGAAGTGTCGCCAATATGGTCACATAGCCATCGGATGTCGAGTGAATTACAACACATATAAGGGACCGACCACATGCGAAAAAGTCCTTTAAACAGGAACGAATCTATTTCGAGGGGCGGACAATAGGTTCATTTCGGCAGAGTCCCGTAGATATATGTAGTAACCAACCGCGATTGCCTCCTGGATTGATTGGGCCATCTAATGAAGCTACGGTGTTGGTTAATGGGGTACTAAGCCAGGCACTCCTAGACACAGGGTCATCAGTATCTACCATTTCACATAGTTTCCACAGACAGCATTTGACCTTATGAAATCCGTCCTTTGGACGATTTCATCCATGTTGAATGTGCTGATGGGGAAAACTTACCTTATCTGGGGTATATAGAGGTCCAGTTGGAAACCAGAGGGTTAGATACAGAACAGTCCAGTCAGTGTTTGTTCCTGGTAGTCCCCGACAGTAGGTATAATAGTAACATACCAGTGTTGTTGGGCACTAATTTCCTTAGTCCCGTGATGGATTGTTGCAGACAGGAAGTTGGGTCCAATTTTCTCCAGTCAGCAAAGATGCAAACGCCTTGGTATTTAACGTTTAGAAGTGTTTTGTTGCAGGATAAGGAACTTAAAAGAAACAAAGGCAGATTGGGACTGGTGAAGAGCAACGAGAAGTCCAAGGTAATCAAACCGCCAAACACCACCACGACTGTTAAAGGGTCTATTTACAAGGCTTTACCGTATCGTGATACATGTGCGATGGTTCAGTCGAGTTCTAAATCTACCTTGCCACCTGGTGTTGAGATTGCACCTGCTTTGTTCAGATTGCAAGGGAGGGGTGATGCAGAGTTGCCAATTCAGATTTCCAACTTGTCGGCTCAGACAGTAGTTATCTCCCCTAGGGTGGTGTTATGCGAGATCCAACCAGTCGATATAGAGAAAATTGAACCGTTAAAGGCAGGAATGCCAGATGCACAGCAACACCCTTTGGATAAAGTTGGTATTTCTGATGACATCACAGATTAACAGCGCAGACGCCTGGAAGATCTACTGCAGAAAAATAGCGATATCTTTTCCACTGATGACCTGGATATAGGTCATACTACAGAGGTCAAACATGAGATTAAGGTATCTGAGGAAACGCCATTCAAACAACGTTATCGACGCATCCCACCGGCCATGTTCGAGGAAGTTAAGAAACATTTACAAGAACTGCTTGCTTGCGGAATTATTAGGAGGTCCAGCAGTCCATGGGCATCGAATGTCGTGCTTGTCCGGAAGAGGAATGGAGACCTGCGCATGTGCATAGACTACAGGGAATTGAACAAAAGAACCACCAAAGATTCATATGCACTGCCCAGGATAGATGATATGCTTGATCAACTCGCCGGCGCAAAATTCTTTTCAGTTTTGGATATGAAATCTGGCTATCACCAAATCGAGTTGGCAGAAAACGACAAACAAAAAACTGCTTTTACGGTAGGCCCTTTAGGTTTTTTTTGAGTACAATAGACTACCATTTGGGCTCGTTAACGCTCCTGCAACGTACCAACGAGAGATGGAACACCTCTTGGGTGACCTTCACCTTAAGGTTTGCCTGATATACTTGGATGATGTGGTCGTATTTTCGCAGACTTTCGAAGAGCATTTACAGCGACTGGAAGAAGTTTTCAAACGACTGCGAGCTGGAGGTTTGAAGTTGTCCCCCAAGAAATGTGAATTTTTCCAGGAACGAGTGAAATTCGTCGGCCATATTGTTTCTGCAGAAGGGGTGCAGACTGACCCGGCCAAGATAGAGAAGGTCGTGTCCTGGCCAACTCCCCGCAATCCCGAGGAAGTTAGGCAATTTTTGGGCTTTGCGGGTTACTATCGTAAGTTTGTCAGGAATTTCTCTCGCATTGCACGCCCGTTGAGTGATCTGTTGCCAGCTACCGTGAAGAAAGGTCGAAGGAAGGCAGTGAAAACCTCGCAATGGACCTGGAGCTCTACTCAAACAGAGGCATTCCAGCAGCTTAAAGATGCATTGTCATCATCTCCTGTTCTTGGATATGCGGACTACACCATTCCTTTTGAGCTCCACACTGATGCCAGTTCACGCGGACTTGGCGCCGTACTCTATCAGGAACAGGATGGGGCCAAGAAAGTTATAGCGTATGCCAGTCGAGGGGTCAATAAAGCGGAGAGGAATTATCCAGCACATAAGCTGGAGTTTCTGGCATTAAAATGGGCAGTGACGGAAAAGTTTTACGATTATCTCTATGGGCACTCCTTTGTGGTATATACGGACAACAACCCTTTGACGTACATCCTTACATCAGCAAAGTTGGACGCTACAGGTCACCGATGGTTGGCAGCATTGTCTGCATTCGATTTCAGCATAAAATATAGACCTGGAAAAGGGAACACAGATGCTGATGCATTGTCCAGATTACCCCGAGCAACAGAATTGGAGGAACTGGCAGCTGAATCGATCCGTGCAATTTGTGGCAGTCATGAGGTGACCAATTATGTGGAAACCATGTGCTTCAGTGTGGAAGTGATCAGTGACAGTGAAGACCAGCAGGATGGAGATCTATCCAGTCTGTCGATCAGAGACTGGAGAGGTGCACAGACAAGAGATCCAGTACTTGGGACAATTATCCGTTGCTTCAACCAAGGTACGGATGCTAGGGATCTGGTACCAGTAAATTTCCGAAAGGAATTGAAACATATGCGGCTTCAAAGGGGCGTGTTGTATCGCATGGTGGACGACAAGCAACAACTGATGCTACCTACAGAGTTCATTAAGAGAAGTCTTAAGGGATTACATGACGATGTCGGACATCCCGGAAGGGAGCGCACTCTGGCACTCTGCAGGGAACGTTTCTACTGGCCAGGGATGGCTGGGAATATTGATCACTGGATAAAGAACTGTGAAAGGTGTATCAGGAGAAAAAACCCCACAAATGCCAGAGCGTCTTTGAACAACATACGTACGAGTCAACCATTAGAACTGGTATGCATAGATTTTCTCACCTTGGAAGTGTCTAAGGGAGGTTATCAACACATGTTAGTGTTGACTGACCACTTTACTCGGTATGCACAGGCATATCCGACGAGAAATCAGACTGCGAGGACCACAGCGGATGTTTTGTTCAATAACTTCTTTGTGCATTATGGTTTCCCACAAAGAATTCATTCCGACCAGGGAGCTAATTTCGAGAGTCATCTCATTAAGGAATTGTGTTCGGTGGCAGGAATCGACAAAAGCCGTACCACACCGTACCATCCGCAAGGGAACGGGATGTGCGAGAGATTCAATAGAACATTGCTCGACATGCTCGGTACTCTTGAACCATCTCGGAAAGTTGACTGGAAGTCTCATGTAGCACCACTAGTGCATGCCTATAACTGCACCAGACACGAGTCGACTGGGGTAAGTCCATTCTTTTTGATGTTCGGGCGGCATCCTAGATTGCCAATTGATCTCGCATTTGGTATAGATCGGTCGGGCGGACGACAGCCCCGAACGAAATATGTTACGGCCATGAAGGAGCGTCTGGCGGAATCCTACAGGCTAGCATCGGATGCTGCAGAGAAGGCCAGGATGCGGCAGAAAAAACATCATGATTTGAAGGTCAGAGGAGCCGTTATCTTCCCCGGGGATAGAGTCCTGGTCAGACGCCTAGCATTTGATGGCAAACATAAGTTAGTCGACAAGTGGGAGCCAGATGTATACGTGGTAGTTGACAAACCAAATTCCAACATCCCTGTGTTTAGGGTGGAGAAGGAGGTTGGTGAGGGCAGACGTCGAGTGTTGCATAGGAACCATCTGCTACCCCTGGGTTCATTGATTCCTGGTCCTGGCGTGGTAAAACCAGTTCCGGCTCCACGACTCCGAAGACTAGAGGAAGTCGGAAGGTATCAGAAGTGCTGTTCGTAGAGGAGGCCAGCGAGTCTGATGACGATCCTTCTGTACTTGAGGTGAAATTGCTGCAGACGCATCCCCCTGAAGAGACCTCAGCGGCCAGTGTGGTAGATAACACTGACCCGGAGACTGAGGAGAAACCCTTGTTAGTGGACACGACCAACCAGTCCGAGCAGGTACTGGAGGTTGATGGCCAGGAGAATGGGTTAGAGGTGGGAGACGAGTCTGTAGAAGATCCACAGTCCATGACTGAGGATGATGAGGAATCTCTAGAACGGATGGATGAAGCTGGCCAGGCACCAGTCGAAGTGCAAGTTGAGTCCGTGTTGCAGCGACCATCGAGAAATCGGCACCCGCCAGCATGGATGAGCTCTGGCGAATATTGTATGCGTCAAACTGTTGGACGTGAGACCCAAGGGGATTGGCAACAGAGAGCTGTTTTCCTGCGATCCTTGGCAGAAGGTGGGTTGCTGGAGCGGATGCCAGACGATGCGTACCAAGCTATGTTGAAATTGATCTCGGGGTAGGTATCGACCGCACCCGATTTTTAAATGTCGGGACGTCATTTCTCGAGGGCGGGGAGTATGTGACAGGATGTAAATAATAACATAAAATAGAGTTAGTGGTTTCAATGTTTTATTTAACAATAAATACATACAAAAATATAATGTTGATCAGGTATGTTTCCCATTAAATCCCCCTTGTTGACCAGGTATGCTTCCCCTCTTAAAGCTGATAATGCTGGGCATTCAGGTTATAGGGTTAACTCCTTGAAAGGTTATAGGGTTAACTCTCCCCTTGCTTCCAGGTGTGTTGTGCATGCAGATGATTGACTGGTCTTGGCTGCCTCACTGGTAGCTCTATTGTCATGCGTTAGCAGTTCTGCATTGTCCCTGTGTCCAGATGGGGACTGAAAACCTGTTCTACTGGTAGTATATGGAAATCTTTATTGTCATGTAATAGCCTCAGTCACATGGTTTCTGGGTTTGAGATAGTAGTTCCAAGAGAGTGCTATACTGGATTAGTCTAACATTTTATTCTGGACACTGTGGATGTGTGTGGCTGGCTGGGTTGGTGCTGATACTAATGCACAAATATTGGTGAGTTTCTAGTTATATGTTTGGTTGTTTAGAGATAATTGCATAAACACTATTGTAAGATATATATTTAAAAGCGATTGCATAAAAACTATTATAACATATATATTTAATAAAAAAGAGCTCTTAAATATTAATCTTGTATATTCAGTGAAAAATGCCAATAAGGAATTTATTTATAATAGTCACAATATGTGGAGACATGATTGTACAAGCATGTTTATTAGTTGGACAAATATCTCGACATATCGTCCCATTTCACGAGTTGCTCAAACCTATAGTTTTGATTTGTATTATCTTTCATGTGTAGGTTTGGTTTGGCTATTAAAGGACGGCAGTACCGTACTTGTATATATAGGAAGCCTGCGTCCCAGAGACGAGGTGAGGGTCTTGTATGAACAT
Source organism: Hanleya hanleyi (assembly GCA_036873755.1). Lineage (NCBI taxonomy): Eukaryota > Metazoa > Mollusca > Polyplacophora > Lepidopleurida > Hanleyidae > Hanleya > Hanleya hanleyi. Next base: position 4,060 of record JAVTVY010051440.1, on the reverse strand, counting down.
ATGTCGCTATAAAATAATGTGATGATGAATATATATATATGGGTATAAAGTAACGTGGCTATGAATATACATGTGGCGATGAATATACATACATGTGGTAAATTTAATGTTTAGTAACGTCTGGTCTTTTCTGTGATATACCCGATACGTGATAAGGACACAGATATATATATATGGCCAAAGTATGAGTTAATTGTGAACTATTTAGAGGCATTCACTGTAATTTTTAGCTACATAGATTTTATATTGTGTTTTGTAGGGTTGATCGGTTAAATCGATTTGATCGATTTGATCGTTGGGATCATCACATCCCGAGTACTGTCATCGTGATTTGAATAAACCCTACTCATTATACACAACAAGTACCTCGTCGACTTCCATTACTGAATGAGAGGCAAGTTGCTGTTACACAAATGTGACTTGAAAAAATATTATATGGCGGAAAAGATAAATTCAAAGTTGGCAAGCAATATCACTAAATTTAATGACAAGTGGAACAAGTGGCTTAGCTTGGTATGATGTTTTATTGAAAAGCAGCTTCACAGATCCTGTTCAGTTGACAAGTGTCATAGCAGATACATAAACTTAATGAACATTGAATAGACATTTAATTAGTTTACGAATCACAGTCAATTTGTATTAAGACTGTTGTAATAGAACTGACCATGCAAATTGTAAACAATACAAGAATAGATATATTATTTTATTCATAAAACTGATTGGAAATAGCTAATATGTTGCAGATTATATTATTAGGACTGTTATATATGTATGATAATCATACGATGTATGAGGACCTGAATAAAAAAAATTAATAATAAAAAAAAAAAAAAGTAATAGCACTTAGAGTCTTTACCTCTAGCACTCTCGTAAGAGACATTTGATGGACGGTTTGGGGGAACATAAGTGGGGGACTGATTCAGTGCTGGGACATGCATATTCTGCGAAGAAATATAAGTAGAGGGCACATTATGTGAGGAACCATATGTAGGGGGCATATTCTGTGAGGAAACAAATGTAGGGGGCATATTCTGTGAGGAAACAAATGTAGGGGGCATATTCTGTTGTTTCTGAACTAGCTGTTTTGTAAGTTGAATAAGTTCACCAGCCCATGCAGGTGTATCATCTACCTTAGCATGCATATTCACATAGTGTTCGGCACAGTGTTCTTTCACATATGCTCTGTTAGAGGTAGTTTCCTCACTTTCCTCCAATGCCATCTGCCTAAGCTGCAAGAATGTTAGTCCACTGTTACCTCTGGCACGTCGCTTCAGCAACTTCTGAAGAGTTGCTGGCCTTACTCCTTCAATGAATTGTTCCTTTAGGATCTGTTCCCTACCAGCTGGTTCTAATTTCATTTTATCAGCTATGGCTACCAGTGCATGTGAGTATTCTGTCACAGTTTCCATTGAGTGCTGGCAGCGATTGTAGAACTCGCGCATACACTGAGACCTTGTGGCTCGACTACCAAACACTTCCCTCAAAATCTCAAACAGTTCATCAGCAGTCTCATGCAGGTGACTGATGTCGGACTTCATCATCCGCTACACCTTGTAGGTCTCAAGAAGAGAACAGCTGCCTCTCCTTCTAGATGCTGGCTAGCTATTGTCCTTGTCGCCCTTTCAATCCAGATCGCTGGATCCTCTTTTCCCGCAAATAAAGGCAGTTTCACTGGGGGAGGTAAAACTATTCGAGCAGCCGAAGGTGGTTGTGTCGCCCTCTGACCTGCTTCTGCTAGCCGTATTCTCAATTCGTCCATTTCCTGGCGAAGTCTCACCAGCTCTGATTCAGCCTGGTCATCCCTTCTTGACTGGGCTCCACCAGTACTGTTAGCATCCATGACTGGTATTCTGGCTAGTTGATACCCGGTTATCACGGTAACTGCTACTGTAAATGTTGTCTCTATCCCACTTCTGACACCAGATGAGACCAAGCGGGTTCGTTATTCACATAGAGACAGTCAACAATAGTTGTGTGCCTGATAACCAGTCTTTATTCGGTACACATGATCTGACACTGGGTAGACTCAACAATTCTGTTGCCGCCAGGGTATGAAAAGACCCTCAAATGCCCTGAGGGTCCACCTTTACCCTATCCTGCAGCTTGTACCGCTGTACCAGGATAACCCTGACTGACAAACTTCTACCTTCCGTGTTTGTCTGACCGTCTCTGGTAATAGTACCTCAACATACAAAAGAGCTCCGTAATGCAAACTTCGACATACGGTCAAGGGGAGAGAACTCTTAGCAGACAAATGACAAAAATATCAGACCCGTCACACAAGGAATGTGTATGCCGAATTTCGAATATCAGACCCGTCACACAAGGAATGTGTATGCCGAATTTCGAAACAATCCAACAAAGCGTTAGGAAGTTATCGCTTGCGGAAAATTCGAACAGACATGCACGGACGTACACGGACATCCACGGACACAAAGAAGCAACCCAGTGGGACCACCTTCAGGCAGATGTTGCTGAAATGCAACACACGCCAGCGTCTTCTCACAAGGAATACGTATGCCGAGTTTCAGGAGAATCCAACAGAACATTTGGAAGTTATCGCTTGTAAAGAATTCAAACTGACATCCTTGGACACAAAGAATCAAGATCCATTTGACCCAGTGGCGCCACCTTCAGGCAGATGTTGCTGAAATGCGACACCGAATGGCATCTTGTCGCAAGGAATGCATATGCCGAATTTCGGAACAATTCAACGAAGCATTAGGAAGTGATCGCTTCGAACACACCTGCACGGACGTACACGGACATTCACGGACATCCACCGACAAAAAGTCAATCCGAAGGCTTGTTGCTGTTGGTCTTATTAATTCAAACTGATTGCAATATAATTGATACCCAATTCAATGGACGAAGAAAGGGAGTCACGAACCGTATTGTATCAGATTGAATTCAAAGCGAAACGAGTCAGTCAAATTTGCCTAGCTCTGTCTGGGGTGGGGCGGGGCGGGATGATATAACACCCCACTACCCATGGACAGTGTTAAATGTGCTCGTCTCAGCGTATATAAGTATATGTGCAATGATAATGCAGAAACGTTTTTGTTTTATTGTTTCACGTCATCGTATCAAGGACTGATGAATCTCCACCACCAAGCCTTGTTGTTGGCTAGTAGTTGGCTAGTGCAGCATAGCTTCTATATAGCAAGGAATCAATTTTTGCTGCTCCAATCTTCCCATAACTGGTTTCTCGAATGCGTCGTAACAGACTGCTAAACAGATGCTCGCATGGCTATTGGGGGTGAGGGCATGCATGTATTCTACTGATGACTTCAAATAGGAGAATCCATTTACTTATAAATTATGATGGGATAATAAACATATTATAATGTGAGCTAATGTAATGTAATGTAACGACTTGATTCTTCATAGTGGTATAGGTGCATAGTCATCTTGTAGTACTAAAATACATGTTATACCCTGCCCTATATAGGACTTATCATCTACTCGGAACCCTCATTCGAACTTACATTTTTCTCATGGATCGCCTTGGGTACAAATAGTCACGTCTCTTATAATATGCCAACTTAATAAAATGATAAAGACATATACATCTTTAACAGAAAATGCATTCATGGAGTTATGCATTATCTGTTTTTGCCACTGGAGAGTTTGACGTTACACAAATAATCAGTGATGATAACCATCGATGACATTTGAAATATGGCACAGGTACGCTAAAGACAAAATAATAACAGAAATATTGCAATGTTAGCATCATCTCTTTAATACAATATTCAGTTCCTTCTATCGACATCTTTTATATCACACTAAAGTAAAAGCTTCAACACAGAACAATATCTATGGTTAGTTTTTGCCTCCGTGGACCATTTCTAAGGTGGCTATCTCACAAATAACGTGTTGTATGGCGAAAAGTAGAATGGGCAATCGCGTTTATACATCGATTTTATGTCTTCTCTCCTCGATTATTATAGTATAATACATTTGCAAATATCATTGGCGATTATGTTCATTGTTTAATACTGTAAAAGGATACTAGTATAGTAAAAGTACAGAAAATTTGCTTTCAAAATGTCTCATG
>JAVTVY010051439.1:0-25438 GCA_036873755.1 Hanleya hanleyi | reverse complement strand
GCCAAGAACGAACATGTGGTTTCTATCTTTTTTTATTTAGAAAAAGCCTACGATACTACATGGAAATACGAGATTCTTAAAGATCTTCAAAAGATGGGATTAAAAGGTCGTTTACCCGTTTTTATTTCCAACTTTTTGAATGATAGACAATTCCAAATTCGTTTGGGTACAACTATGTCTGATCATTTTGATCAAGACCAGGGTGTCCTACAGGGCAGTATTTTGTCTACTACTCTGTTTAGTATCAAGATCAACAGCTTGGCTGCAGTTCTGAATAAATCAATTGATGGCTCACTTTTTGTGGACGATTTCAATATATCGTGTAGTGGGAAAAGTGTACACAATATTGAGAGAACATTACAACTTTGTCTATACAGAATTCAGAAATGGTGTCTAGAAAATGGTTTCAAATTCTCCAGAGCTAAGACAAATTGTATACACTTTTGCAGAAAATATTTCCAGCACAAAGATCCAGAACCAAAATTAGATGGAACTGAAATCAAAGTGATAAAAGAGGTCAAATTTCTAGGCATATTGTTTGATCAACGACTAACATTCAAATCACATATAAATTGCTTAAAAGCCAAATGCACGAAAGCTTTAGATTTGTTGAAAGTCGTTGCCAGCTATAAGTGGGGAGGAGATCAGCAAACTCTCCTTCATTTATATCGATCGCGTGTTCGTTCCAAACTCGATTATGGTTCTATTGTTTACAATGGTGCAAGCAAGTCAAACTTGGCAAAGCTAGATCCTATTCTCCATCAAGGACTAAGGCCATCCTTAAAAAAATGTTTGTTGGCTGTAACCCGACCCTACCTCAGAGAGTTGGGTCGGTAGGTAGGTAATTTTTTTTTTCAAGGTCAGATTTGCCTTTCAGAGAGGGTGGAAGGGTTCATGTGATTTGGTCTGGATACCAAGGTCATTTGAAAATGCCATGAGAAAATACTGTAGAGAAAACAAGGTAGGTATCTTCAATGAAGAAATAAAGCATGATATCATTGAACTTGGTCTTATGTTTTATTTTGATAAGATAAATGAATGCTTGACATCCACATCCTTGACCAAATTTTTGGCATCGAATATTGACTAGAGTGAATGATAATCTGGTGTCAATGTCATGTGGTTTTGACTACAGTCCTTCTATTAGATAGTGAGTGTCACTGCCTATTTTCTTGGTTGGCGCTTCGGAGGGTTTTTGCCAAGTTTAATGCAATCCTGGCACACTGGTAGGACGACTTTATACTCCTTCAAGAGCTGCCCATTTCTCGTTGCACCATCGGATGCACAGTAACAGCACTTATCAGCTTTCCCAAAGCCAGACGAGTAGTAGGGAAATTCTAAGCATGTAGTGCAAGACATCTGCAGGCGTACGCACATCTTCCCATGCAATGCATCATCTGTGAGAAAAAATATACAAGAAGTGTTGCACATGCCTGAGCTCCTGCAACTGTTAGTATCTGTCTTAGAAATCTAGAACGAAGAACAAAATGAGGAGGAAAGATGGAGATTTTAACTCGAAACTGAACCTATATAGACACTGCAGTTTCTTGAAATTTGTAGCTTAAAAATACAGCATTTCCTGGTGAGGCTCTCAAAGATGTCTATTGCCAACATACTGACAAAAGCTAGATAACTATCAAGTCTTAGTACCATCTATCTGATATTTCCTGAAGATATGAGAATTTGACACCACACTTGTATTGTGTTGTACATACCATCTGGTACAATAGTAGACCCACAGCTGTAGTCATACTGTTCCAGAAGACGTTTGAGAGAGCGGAGTTCCCTGGAAGTCAGCTTACTCGTGGAATAAATACATCTGGGCTTCCCGCATTCATAACATACGACCAGGCTTCTCACGTTCTGCGCAGTTAACTGGGCATTCCTCAATCCCTGTGAAAATATACGAAATTGTCAGAGTTACAAATTGAAGTCCATCAGCATATCTGTACAAGATATAATGAGAACAATCCAAACCAAGACAAACTGACAGGTTAAAGAATCTGGACACTTTTCAATATCTGCTACTTGAAGCCTTGCATCAACAACACTCAACAATAACATGTGTAAAATGATGAGGAATGTTAAATGAAAACATTTCTAAGATGTGCTGCCAGAAAGTTAAAACAAATTTAACTATACAGAAAAAGACCGGTATGGGATCGTTGAGCTATATCAGACATCTTTATAAAGCCTTTATCAGTTGTCTTAGCTCAGCAGTTTTTGAGTTTTTATGCAAATAAATGTACCTGTTGATCTTCAGCTACGGATGCCAAGGACACATTCGGTGAAGAAGGCCTGTCCTACTCTGTTGTTTCGGTTCCTAAAAGGTCATCAAAGTTCTTGAAATGTCCCTTATTTCTTACGTCTAGTTCAGGATCTGGAAGCCATGGAAAATTTCCAACTAGGGTTCTCAGGGGTTTGCAGCAAGTGGGAGTTGAACATTTCTTCACCTGAAAACTGTATGTCCTCTCTCTGCAGTGATTCTGGATGAATTGTGTAAAGCCATCTTTCCCTTCGAGGTTTTTCTTCTGGTACTTCCCCTTCTCCAATTTAGGATCAATTGATTTGATCGTTCGGTTCTCAAGATCATCTATCTCCTGATCTGTGGCTGCAGTTCTACATTTGAATCTATTTCCTTTCAGTTCTACCCTCTCTGTCCGATCTGATAGCATCTCGTTCATTTCCCGCACTGATTCGAGCCACTCTGTTTTCACAGCAGGTGTTGAGATGGCCTTCCTAATCTCATCCATGCTGCTACAATTCCTCAAGATTTTTTCTGTGTCTGATGAACATTCCTCCCTGCACAATGCTGCATTCTGATAAGCTAAGTTCAAAAGGGACATAATCCGCTCAGCAGGGTTCGCCCAGCTGTGACCAGGGGCCGTTCGTCCTGCAATGAGGCAGTCCAGATCCAGTTCACGAAAAACTGCTATCAGACTAAGCTTCACACTGCCATAGGTTAAACGATGATCTGGTCCACCATCTGAATAGATCATCAGCAAAGGGGAAAGTTGTGCTTTCTCCTTCATATATTGGATCAGTTCAGCTGCATGTCGGAATGGGGAGCTAGCCTGAAATATAGCATCTTTCAATGTAACATTGACCTGTCCTCTGTAGAAGCTTCCAGTGTTTTCTTATGGAATATCAACATCCAGACTAACCGATGGTGTAAGCGAACCTTTGGAGGATACATCGTGATCGAGAGCAGACAGATGTGATACAGTGGGAACTAAGGATTGCCTTCCACGAACTCCAGAGGATACTGCTGTTCCGGGTTCTCCAAAGTCCAGTTTGGACTTGTCATCCACACAGAGAAAGGTGATGTCTTCATTGTACTTCACGGCATAGCATCGCATGTACTTAAATACAGCTGCAGCATAATGCTCATCCTGGTGGGATGCTCTCAACTGGCGGGTCTGTATCTGAAATTTTAGTTGAACCCGGCTTTTATACAATTTTGCCACTTTGGCATGTGAATTCTTTGGTACAAAAGCAAAGAGTATGGTTGATTCTGATGGGATAGGTGTTCCCAATGGACAGAATGCAGCGATGTCTTCAGACAGATCTCGAACGGAAATGTACTTGGCGAGGTGCTCTACCCCATGGCGTCTTTCATCTGCTGCTGTCAGTTCCTCTACCTTTTCTGATAACTTATCGAAGAAAACACTGAATGTGTTGCCAGGGCGTCCTGGATTCAAATGGCGCATATCAGTTAGTAGGTCTGGATCCTCAGAGATTATTCCCTGGTTCACTCGGGCATTCAGAGCTGGGTTCTGTTCTGCAGATGCGTCGAGAGAGAGATCCGTGTAGATAGATCTCAGAATATGTGGAGGTATTTTGCCGCCCTGTACATTTCCATACTGCTTACAAAACTCTTGTCTCATACGCCTTGTGTGGTATTCCGGCAGTTGAGGCTCTAAGAGTTTCACCATCCGTGCTGTAGAACTCATTACATCAGTAAGATTTCTCCCAGTGGGTACTTTCCAGAGAAAGATTGTTTGGCCACAAGCTCCACCTGGGTCATACCTATATAATAAAATGGAGAAATAGTTTCATTTCTTCTAAAGTTGTCATGTAAATATGTATTCATGTATAAATATAGACTGGACGAGTCTCTGTTTCATATATATTATTTATCAATTATACCTAAATGACATTTAATAATTAAAAAAAATGGAAAATACAATACAAAAAAATGATTCAAGCGTTTATTTAGGCAGAGTTACTTCCCTTCATTACACTTGAAATATACATTATGAAACGGGGACTGGATCCAGTCTAGTATTGATATGGAATCTGTAAATAAAAGTTACATAATTATAGTGTTTGGATTTGCCCTCTTTATTCTGTCACTTCTGTTTTATTTCTCTTGTTATGAACAATTTCAAGAACACATTGAAATAAGCTATTACCTTAGCATATCTACGGGCACAGACAAAGATAGATTTTCAAGGAATCGGCTCTTCTCCATTCGGTTATGGAAGGATCTAGGGAGATGTACTTCCTCGTCAAAGCATACTGGATTGTAATCTTCAGATGTGGGAAGCAGGTCGTCCAGTAGACTGTAGCAATCTTCAACTCGTTCCCTGCTCCTTTCTGGATGATGCCCCACCCACACATGATCACCAACCTGCCGAGGTGGTTTCAGACACTGCTGCCTTTTGATCTCAGCTTGGGCTTTGCTAGTCAAATATTCTGCATACGAATCTAACGATAAAGCCAGCGACTGTAAATCTTCTTTAAGATTAGCATTCCACATTGTGGTGAAGGGTCGTGAAACCAAGTGGAAGATAGCATTGGCATAAGATTTCAAGGTGTTGGCATCCAGTCGTGGTGATCTCTGTTTCTTCTTCTTCCAGTCATTGAAACCATTAAAATTTTCAGCGAATCTATCAAAGAAAGAAAGTATGGAGATTGAAACAAAAATAATGTTATCCGTGGAAATATAGAACAAAAAGGACATATATTGTAAAGGGAAAACAAATTGTTTTAGGAGTGTTGAAGCTGCAAATGTTCACTGAGCAGTTCTGAGATGACTGTTCCCACACACAAAGTAGATATACAAGACACAGTGACTTGGGTGGCATGGGGTGTCCTCGTTGATGTTGTTAATTTTTTTTTCTCAAGAATGTAATTATTTCGCACCTTTTCATACACCACAATGACAGTCATATAGAAAGCATTTTTATGACATCCGCTGTAATTGTGGTGTATGAAAAGGTGGGAAATAATTATATTCTCGAAAAAAAAAAAATTACCACAACAGCAACAACATCGACGAAGACACTGTGATACAAGAACAACGGTTTATAGGGTGTACCTGTTTTTCTTCCATGTTCGAGTTTAATTACGTTTATATGTTCGGAGAATTTTGAAGTAATTTTCCAAGATACCTTGTAGGAAGTTCTTTCACATGCCCTTGTTTTAGCTGGTCCTGGAATTTGCCTTTGTTTCCATCGAGGTACCACAAACAGTTGACAAGATTACCAATGTGAAATATGTTAGCCTGAGATGACCCCTTGAACAGCAAACCATCGCTTTCCATATTCTGGCAGACCTCATTATACAGCCGGTCCTTAGCTGAAGTCAAGGTTGAGAAAGATAACTGGGGGTTAGACAAATTCTAATCACATTTCGAAACGAATATTCCCTGTCAGAGACTAAAAGAACACTAGCTCTGCTGGTCTAAAAATAATAATATACATATACACTTTTGCAAAAAAAAAAAAAAATTCTTGCCCTTAAAGATATGCACAAATGTTTATGCATTACTGTTTTCTGGTGATACATTGAGGTGAGAGTGAGGTGAGAGTAAAGAGAGAATTACCTCGAATTATCAAACCCCCACCCCACCATAAACTTTAAAAAAAATATGATTTATGGTAGAATTTAATTTACACCTCCAGGCTTACTCCCCTCATTCAAAATTACCTCCCTCCCACTTTTACAAATTTAAAGTATGAATTTACACTTTCAGGCTTACTTTCCTTGTTCAAAATTCAATTCACTGATGACTATGAAGTAAGTACTAAGTTTCTAACCTGTGACAGCAGGAATTTTACGTGGAATTCTGACCAGTGCATTGGAAGCCGACATGAGAACGTCAAATGCTGACTGTACAGAAGGGGAATTGTCACCGCTTGAGCTGTCCGGAGAATCCACATCGATGTAGAAGGTTACAAATTTAAATAGTGGGTTAAATGTCAAAGCAGTTGCGATTTTCTGGGTTTGGTCACACTGAAATGTCTCCTGTATGTTCGCACTGGTGGAAATCCGAATATCCATGTTGTCAATGTCGGACGCTGTCGATCTTCGGACACATTCGCGGGTGGTTAGAGTCCTAAAAACCTCTTCCCACGTCGACTCGTGACAGAGCTCTTTTAGGCAGTTTTTAAGCACCAGTTCTTTAGAAATATTCCCACCTTCCTTTCGCCTCTCCACCACACTTAAACAGAAAACGGATGACATCTGTGATTCTTGTGACAGAGCGATAAAGTCCCGCCATTTGTACTTGGTCGGCGACGGAAACTGCGTTCTCCTACGGGTTGGGTCATGGGATATTAGCCTTCACAATGTGCGATACACGCTCACATCGCCGACTACTGGAGACTGTAATATCTCCTTGCGAACATTCTACGTTCGTTTACCCGAGAGCGGAGACAGATAGGGGGGACAACTCTGATTTGCCAAAATAAAAAAAAAAAGATGTCCGGTCGGAAAATGGGCAAAAAAAGTTTCGGGTCGGCGGATTTTTGGACACACGGTCGGGTTACGCGCAACAAACTTATTTTTAAGGATGGCCTAAGGCTTTGCCTCGGTGCGTTCAGAACATCACCCAAAGAAAGCTTGTATGTGGAAGCGGATGAATTTCCTTTAGAACTTCGGAGAATTAAATTATCGCTGCAATATATCACAAAACTGCGTTCGAACCACTCAAATCCTGCATATAACTGTGTTTTCGACCCCGAGTACGCAGATTTATATTCGAAAAACCCCTCGATTATTCCACCTCTTGGAATCCGTATGAATTGCAAGCGTCTAGTCCGTCATTCATAATCCAGCCGTCGTCCATTAGAGAATATCCGCGTCCATAATCCAAAGACCTATTCCATTTTCCACATAACAGTATTAGCATCAAATTCAAAAAGACAATCATAGTATACATAAACATAGGCTTGTTTCCTGCAAGAGAGAAGCGGTCAACAGTTTTCAATGATGCCGGCAAGACATCATGATGTTCCAAAAATGCCACACCTTGTAGCAGCTGGTATTAAAGTTAGTCAGATTTTACCTAACGAGCTCTTGCCAACTCCACCATGGCAGTTAGCCACGCCAGAGGTAGATATTTCACTGACTAAATATAAAAAGGCAGACACGAGCCAGCTCGTGTATAAACAAGAATTTGGTCTACTGAGAGAGAAATACAGTTCACATCAGGCTATTTATACAGACGGTTCTAAAGATGGTGAGAGAGTAGCATGTGCTACTATCTTTAGTTCCAAAACTAAAACGTATCGACTGCCAGGTAAAAGTTCCATATTTACTCCTAAAGCAAAAGCTCTATTATCAGCTGTAGAAGGTATCGGATCCACTAGAAGGAGAAAATATGTCATATTCTCAGATTCACTGTCATGCCTTAAAGCAATTAAAAATGGAAATTCCACTCATCCCACCATCTTGGAAATTCTACAATTATATGACACCAGATTTGATCAGCAGATAGAGATTGTGTTTTGTTGGGTGCCTAGTCACGTAGACATCAAAGGCAACACTGAAGCTGATACATTGGCTAAGGCAGCTCTAGATGCAGAAGTTGACCCTGTTGGAATACCATACAGCGATTTCAGACCATCTATCTGCGCTTATGTAAGAAAGCTGTTTCAATCTTTATGGGATACTATGGATAATAACAAACTTCACGGGTTCAAAAAAAACGGTTGGTTATACTCACCTGAACAGTCATAAACGTTTCGACCAGGCCATGATTAGACGATGTAGGATCGGTCACACACGATTTACTCATGAATTTTTACTAAAACAGGAGCCGATTCCAAGGTGTATACCTTGCCATGAAGATCTCACGGTGAAATATATTCTCATAGACTGCATAGATTTTAAGACTGTAAGAGATACTTTTTATCGAGCGGTTACGCTGGAGGATCTTTTTAGCAGTGAAAGAGGGTTGTATTTTAGGTTATTTGAGAGAGATTGGTTTGTTGTACAAATTTTAATGTTTGTACATGTTTTAACGCATTAGTTTGCCGAGTTAAGTGAATTGATTACTTAGAATTTTGTTTGATCGTCGCTATATAGCTGAAATATTGCTGAATGCGACGTTAAACCTTAATTCTCTCTCTGCCTCTGTTAAGACAAGCAATTCTTGAACTTGTTGGGTTGCACCAAATCTCTGTGACAAATAAATATATAGCAAAACTGATCAGCACATTGACGAAAGAGGCTGATAACCTTTTCATTACGACGAGGAAAGACTTTGTGTGAAAAAGGCTGCAGATAGTCTACCAAGAACAAATCAATCCTAACAGGTTAGACTCTGATGTTATCGATGAAGTGTGTGTGGACAATATCACAAATATTGCCGCAGTATATATGAATATTCATTTATGGATTATGGCCACGCCAATGACTCCCCAAAAATAACTGTAGGAGAACCGTGTTTTGTGAATCCATGTTCGTATCATTCAATACGTATTGTCCAGGTACACATTCTCAGGGTTTCCAACGTTGGAGAAAACGGTGCAGACGGTTTGCCATTTTTTCTGGGTTTGCGCTTCCTACCTACTGCAACCAGAACTAGGGCGTTATGAAATAAATATGGTTAAGGCATCCTTCAAGCTCTTATGGGAAGACTGTTTATCGAACTTAGCCAAAATGTTGGGAACAATTCCATCAAGGTTCAAATGGCATGCAAGAATGCTGGTAAACACCACAGTGCTTGGCAGCTGTTAAATTTTTTATTTCATCGGTGATGAACTTTTGCTTCCATTCGTGCGATCTGGTCAAGCTGTCTATGTTAGGGGATATCGTCAATGGCGTTCAGAGATTGAAAACCCAAATTACATATTCTTCAAAGATGTCATCTTCACCTACATATTGTCCTCGATTCTCTTCGGAGCGGGCGTGCGTCGAAACAACGTTGATTTTATACTCTCCAGTCGGTTGAAGTTTTCTAATCTTGTTTTATGGACTCCACATGATCCATTATCAAGAAATCGGCTGAAGTTGCCAGTTCTTGGTCCTCCGCAGTTGGAGGCGTTCTCGGTTTCCGGTCACCCCAGCAAGGATGAAGGAGGTGACTTTGTACTTTGTTCTTTTGTTCTTTGTTCTGCAAGAAAACGATTGGTATCATGTACAGAAAATTTATTTACATATTGGAATTTTTTAGTATCACTGCTATACCAAAAGAAACATAGACTAGAATTTCATTGCATGCAAATTATTTACATATATTTATTTACATATTGGTCATTCTTACTTAAATAATTAGATTGGAATTATTTACACATATTTATTTATGTACACATTGGTCGTTGGTCATTAATGATCAAAAATGTAATTATCTCTTGTGCAGGCCTCTGTGTTGGGCAGTAAAATGTTTTTGGAACAAAAATATCCGAAACAACAGGAATGCGCCCAAAACTCAACATTTCGTGCGGAAACCGCTGACCCAAACTTCTTTCCCTTCTGCTCGTGCAGCGCGTCCCACACCACATTTGTATGTTTTCATGGATTTTGTTTCTCTCCTCTTACCCTTTCTTGTTTTTCTCGTCTCCGTTGTCGATTCAAGGGTGTAGGCGGGGGGGGGGGTAATTCGGTACTGTGCCTCATTTTTGAAAGAGGCGATGGTAAATTGCCTTACCGTTACGGTCGGTTCTTCCTGTGGTACACTAACCAGTTTTGGTGATGGTGTAATCAATATCTGTAGGATCCGTATAAGACAACTACAGGTTATAAACCATGGTCATATAGCAGAACCCATTTAATAAGTAGATGTAGCATGATCACTTTTTCGGTGGAACACCGTTGGACTATAATGAGCATGATCTCATTGAGTCTAAATCAATACGTTCAATATGAATACCGTACATAAAATGGCTTATTGACTTCATGAGTAATATTTACACTCGAACTTGGACGACATTCCACGAGATTAACGTTAATGGAGCACTCCTTTGTCTTATGCGTCCACCGCCTACCAACACCCACATCAGTTTTAATGAACGACGCCCACTCCGTATGAGTAAAAAGTAAAACTTTTCCTCTATCTGAAAGTGAGGATATCACCCTATAATTGCTTCGATACTTCTCTGATAAAATATTTTTTATTATATATATATAGATCAGGACACTCCAGGAGATTCTAAAAGCAGTCCGCAAAGTAAATCTGGAGAAAAGGCCAGACTATACCACCAAGATTTATGAATGAACCCATACATTTCAACTACGTACTTGTCTGTATTTAACTGGGTTGCCCCTTGACAAGAGCACCGCCCGCTGTCATCGAGGCCAGACAGCATTGTCCAGGGATTAACTGCAAATGTAGTGAGAATTGCCCATTGAAATTTTTTAACTTTGTTCAGCATTGACTGTCCACCATCCAAGAGATTGGATTTATCGATGTTGCGGACACTTCGCCGACAATCGAACATGGACAGAAAAAGTCAAACAAAAGATATATAATACAAATATATAATGAGTTAAAATAATTGGAAGATTTCGATACTGATGAGAAGAGGTAAGTAAACGTTGTTCTCTGTTGAGGATATGAATATTTAGATAATAAATAAATTAATGATCTGTGGGCGAGCATCGCCCAATTTTTCTTGATTGAACTGTGATCGTGGGGAGTTGTCCGAGTGATTCTCCTCTTGCGACTCGTTCTGTGTGAGTCAGCGTGTTTTATGATGCTAGTATTTTTGGCAATTCCCTATTGCTCCATTTAGCTATAAAAGTTAGATCTACCTATTTTTGCGTGATCCGTGGTGGATCCCAACCTGTCGCACTAAATAACCGTACACTACCCTAAAGTATGTCCATTTTAATTAGTCGTCTACTTTGGAGCTTGCCAAAAATCGGTAGTTAACTCATAAATTTGCATTTTCACAGCGTGTAGAACAAACTGAACTGAACAAAATGAATACCGTTTCTCCGTGATATCGATAACATATCACGCTTGAAATAACTTTGCAATTCTCGCCATATGATACTCCAATGCAGTTGTTTCATGTACCGGGCCTCAATTACATAGAGAGATGCCATAATGTATTCATGCTCACTGGCACGAGGGTCACTGATGCCATATAAAGTAATAGCAGGCGGCCCGTGGGAGTGCACTGAAATGCCATGCCCACTGAAATTGTCGAATGATAAACCGCACACACCTCCATAACGGTACACGGCATTGTTGATCTTTGTGCTAGTAAACACGAATACATTATGACGTCTCCCTATGTAATTAAGACCCAGTACATGAAACAACTTTACTGGATTTCTTTTTCTTTTTCATTAACTTTGAAAAAGTTGGAAGTATCTCCAACGAAACGTCAGCTCCACAGCAATAAAGAAGTTGTTATCCATAGAATAGCATTGTGTTGTAACTTTACTGGAGTTTTATATGGAGAGAATTACGAAGTCATTTCAAACGTGATATATTATCAATAGCACGGAATAATAGTGGTGATTTTGTAGAGTTCAGTTTGTTCTACACGATGCAAAAAAGATAATTTATGCAGAGTTAACTACTGACTTTTGACAAGCTTCAAAGTAGACGACTAATTAAAATGAACAGGCTATAATAGTATCAAAAATTGAAGGTCTGTAAGGGTTTAACTTGTTGAGCTAATCCGTAGTTCATAATAATGGTCAGTTAGCGCGATTCAACTATTCGTCCTCCTATAGGATTCTTGGTAGATTTGACAATCGGACCCTACACACATGTGGACGCATTGTAGCAGAGATGGGTTCCGCTTATGAGTATCCATACTGTAGAGGGAAAACGTTTGGATTCAATCCATCAAAAGGAAAACATGACAGCAGTCAAATCGTTATTAACCAGCTGTTGGTGAATAAATTAGGTTAAAGTTCCGGTATTTTAAACAGATTGTTTTCTGAACATAAAAACCATAGGCCATAACTGGTGGCCTACGGTAGCCACAATATACAACGAGAGGGCCAATGGGCCTGATTGACGTCGTTCTTGGAAGCTTTGGAAGAAGAAGCTGACAATTTAACTATGACTGAGTTTTACAGAAGATAATGGAATTTAATTATGTGTTGATCAAAATAAATAGACCCTGAAATAATGAGGCTATCAACGGGTAAATGTCTAGTGATAACTCTAGTGAACAGTATCATCAAATAAAAATATTATCGTCAAGTGTCAAGTCGGCAAATCAATTTCCAATGATCTATGGCTATCTCCAAGATTCCAATAACCTGGAAGAATGTCTACAATCAAAACAATATCTATATTCATTGTCGTTTATTCCCGACTTTCAACGCATTTCGGAAATTCAATTTAGGCAAAATATATACTATTCGAATATTTGACCGATTTGATAACATCCCGCTTTGATAACTTTTTGATCTATACAAACCTTGACTTCGGGAGGCGATCGTATCGCTTCTGTGCACTCATAAGAATATCAAAGATATTTATATTTGTGCTGCCGGGCGTGGACTGGTTTTTCTCAGTCTTCTTGTGGGTTCGCACAAACACATACCGCGTGCCAAACGACTGCAGAATCTTCACAGGAATGTCATGTGGGGTCACGCTTCGGTCTCCGAAATTGGCAGTTTGAGACGTCCTGATCTCCGTTGCCATCAAACTGTCGCAGTGTTCGGCTATGACATTTCCAATCGTTTCATCTGGATTGGCTCTGACAAACCCATGAAAAGTGTCACTCCCCATGGTCTATCGACAAATGCAGGGAAATTCCATTATCTCCCGCCATTATTTCATCGTCCAGCAGACGTCAAGGCACTCTCCAAGCACTGGGAATGCCCAGAATGCTATACATTTGTGTACAGAATGGCGATCACAACACTTGTGGGGAGTATTTAGGATAGCGCCGCCAGGTGGCGGAAGAGTTGTCTTCCTTCGCGGAGAGCTGTTTCCAGTCCATTAGAGAATTTTGCAACAGGGTTTTTTCTCTTCAGAAAACCTGGTGTTTTTTTGGTGGGGGGTCGGCGGATCCGTAAACCAGGAGAAAAAGAAATCTGGCCTTACCACTGTTGTGTTGACCGAGTTTGAGGAAGTTGTTGTAACTTCCGTCCAGGCTAAATTCGCGGCGTTGAAGTGATCGACTCGTGGTCTTCCAGTTATGACGATGACATGCGTTCACATATATAATAAAATATAGCTACAGCTATCAACAAATCTTATTTGTAAAACAAACTAAAGTGAAACCGAAATTTTTCATACAAACTTGCTGGCGTGGTTGACATCGAAAACTGCGTCTGATAAAATCATTCTACTCACATGAACACACAATCAGCTTCATATCTGCTACAGCCCTAATATGTATTGGTGGCAAACAGTCCCATCTCACAGTCTGACGAGTCTTTTGTATGTACACGATTGGAAGTTTTGTGGAGTTGAACTTTTCTCTCTCTCTGACTTGTATCAACGGTTTCAAAGTATTCTTCCGGCCTAAAACGCAACATTCGAAGAATACAAGCAATGCTCTAGGGCCGCACTTCGCGTCTGCTAGAAGAGGATAGAATGAAAGCCTGCAGTAGTATTTATCGAAAACAACATACAACCATTTTTGTTGGAATGACATCTTGAGTACCGGTAGTGAAGCGCCAGTATGGTCAGTGGCTGTCCTTATCGGCCAGTAAACAGTTTTCTGAAGACGCTCACAAAAGCACGTCATTACACGACGGCTAGAAACCACCTTCTTTACCAGATCATTACCAATTCCACCATGGCAGTTAGCTAAACAAGAAGTAGATATTACACCAACGAAATATAAGAAGGCAGACACGAGCCAGCTATTTATACAGATGGTTTTAAAGAGGGTAGACTACCAGGTAAAAGTTCGATATTCACTGCGGAAGCAAAACCTATGTTGTCGGCTTTGGAAGGTATTGGGTCCACTAAAAGAAAAAAAATAGGTCATATTATCAGATTCACTGCCATGCCTTCAAGTGATTAAAAGTGGAACTTGACCAACAGATTGATATTGTATTTTGTTGGTTGCCTAGTCACGTTGGCTTCACAGGTAATTACAAGCGTCTAGTCCGTCATTCATAATCCAGCCGTCGTCCATTAGAGAATATCCGCGTCCATAATCCAAAGACCTATTCCATTTTCCATATAACAGTATTAGCACCTAATTCGAAAAGACAATCATAGTATACATAAACATAGGCTAGTTTCCTGCAAGAGAGAAGCGGTCAACAGTTTTCAATGATGCCGGCAAGACACCATGATGTTCCAAATATATCAAATCCGTATCGCTGATCAGTATTCTTAACCCATAATATTCGTTGTAAAGTCGTCATCTAAGAATGATGTATCTCAGTCACGCTTTGATTGTGACTGTTCATATGAGTACCATGAGGTTCTTGAAGTACATGGGTTCATACGGCCCCTAGCCCCGGGTTAAGCGGAATTAGACACAAGTTACGAAACGTAGCGCCATAGATCTTGCACGCTACGTTCGTATTTTGCTATCAGCATGCGATATGTATCGCCAAATTTGAGAAACTTTGAGTGTAGGCGCTTGGTGGAATAGCCCTGTTTCTTAAGTTTCTGCACCAATGTTTTGTGACGTTGATTAAAATCGTCACATTTAACACAGGATCTAGCAAATGCTACTAAGCGAGATATGTATACGCCATATGCAGGTCCCACTGGAATATTACTGTCCAGAAAGGGATAGTTTACGATGTCGAAATTGTAATCATCTCTTTTGTCATAAAGTCTACGAGAGAGAATGCCCGCTTCATTTTTATAGAGAATTAGATCTAAATATGATGTGCCTGTAGGGCTATCTGTAGTTTCCTTCAAATCCAGTGAAGGTGGATATATATCCTTCACTGCGTCATTTACACAGCGATTATCCACAGCGAGAAGATCGTCTATATAGCGTTTGGTGAATAAAATGATAAAATGGCTAAGGCAGCCCTAGATGATGAGGTTGATCCTGTTGGAATCCCATATAGCGATTTCAGACCCTCTATCTGTACTTATGTGACAAAACTGTTTCAGTCTTTATGGGATGCTGTGAATAATAAACTCCATGAGTTCAAAAAAAACTGTAGGCTATACTCATCTGAACAGCCAGAGGCGATGTAGAATCGGACATACACTATTAGCTCACGAACATTTACTAAAAAAAGAGCCAGTTCCAATGTGTATTCCATGCCTCGAATATCTCACAGTGAAACATATTCTTATCGACTGTATAAGATTGTAAGAGATTATTTTTATCGTGCAGCTACTTTAGCTGGTCTGGGTTTTTTGGGACCTGTCGTGGCCTGGGGGGGCCGAAATGGCCCCCCCTAATTATTTTTTTTTACCCCTTGAGCTAGGGGACTGAAACTTCCCACACTATACCCTTGGGTCAAGCTCTACCAGAAAATGTAAAAAAATTCAAGATGGCCGCTTTGATGACGTCACAGTGACGTCATTTTCAAAACGGCATTTTTTGGTCGATTTTTCGGTCAGATTTTTCGAATTTTTTATTTGTGCAATTTCTCCGAAAAAACAGCATGATAAATTAGTAAATATTAATGTGATGTGAAATAAAATAGTTTTTGTCCACTTTTCATCGCAGAAATTTTGAAGAAATATGGCAAAAACATAACTTTTCTGGGACCCCAAATGGCCGCCATCTTGAATTTACCCATGATCCTCCCATCGAGGGGTCACGCAAATAGGCTCAAAATGACCCCAATATGATAAACTATACAGTCACGGAGTTTCAGCTCTCTATTTTTTGTCGTTCCGGAGATAGCGTAGACAGTTTGGTAGGGGGGGGGGCGCTTCCCCCCAGGCCAGGTAGGGTTAATAACTTAGTAATCCAAAACATTAACATACACACATTAATACTCATGCAACAAACTGATTTCTCTCAAATAACTTAAGATACAATCTTCCCTCACCCGATTAAAAATATCTTCTGAAGTAGCTGCTCGATAGAAAGAATCTCTTTCAGTCGTAAAATCTATACGATAAGAATATGTTTCACTGCGAGATCTTCGTGGCATGGAATACACCTTGTGACTGGCTCTTTCTTAGTAAATGTTCGCGAGTTAATCGTGTATGACTGATTCTACATCGCCTGATCATAGCTTAATCGAAACGTTTCTGGCTGTTATTATTCACAGCACCACATGGCCATAAAGATTGAAACAGCTTTCTCACATAAATGTAAGTATCGCTATATGAGATTAGCATCGATGGCGTCATATGGTGTCAGATTTGTAAGAAACAAATAAACTACAAGATGAAATTTCGCTCTCAAGTTAAACTGTTGTTTCCATCGTGAAATTGATTAACAAAGCGACACAAATAGACATATATCCACGTAATTTTCACACAGCTGACGCGGCTGACAGTATCACTCCCCGTTTCGATCAAGCCATGATCAGGCGCTGTACAAGCGGCCATACGCGATTAACTCACGAATACTTTGGAACAAGTATCAAGTATTCGTGAGTTAATCGCGTATGGCCGCTTCTACAGCTGTGTCTTGGATTATTTGAGAGAAATCCGTTTGTTGCATAAGTTTTAATATATTGGGTCACTGTCTTATTAACTTAAATGTTTTAATGTGTTGGATTACTAAGTTATTGGCTTGAGTACCGTACTTATAATTTTGTTTGATCGTCGATATATAGCTGAAATATTGCTGAACGCGACGTTAAACCTTAATTCTCTCTCTCCATTTGAGAGACAACTTAAACTCGCCTCAGTGGACGAGTTTCGAGATTTTTCAAGAAAGGGGAGAAAGGTTTTCAAAGTTTAAAATATGTTTTCAACTTTCCATTATAGTCTTTGTTGATAATCAATTTGGGTAGTGCAATAGAATGGAAATAATATTTTCATAGGCGTGCTCAGTGGTTATATACGCATGGTTAGTGTGGGAAAGTTTATAAATTTAGGGCGTGGGCTTCGCCCTTGTCCAGAAATATAAACTTTCCCACACTAACCGTGCGTAAAATAACCATTGAGCATGCCTATGAAAACATTATTTCTTAAACACCCGAAGTCAGAAAAAACTAACCTGTAATGCCCCACGTCGTGCGGCTTAAATGAATTCCAGATAAAATAAAGACAGATATGCATTATGAAATATCAAACGATGGTCAAGAAGGTTGGTGTGGTTCGAGCAATACCATCTCGCCTTGAAAACCTGTTGTGTGAACCGCGTTCATCGAGTGTTTAGCGGGCGCATGCTAATTTGTCAGATGTTTTCTTATTGAAAATACCATTTCGGTGCCCGAGTGGTGAAGGCATGTGTAGTGGTACCATTGAAATGCAAATTCTAACACAATACAGTTTCTATCTTTTCCACACTCGTTCACTATTGTCCTCTTACTGGAGACGGTTAGTCGTGGTCGACACTTGGCCTGTAATGCATTACAAAATCTTACATCCTTCAATAAATATGAGTTAGTTTCCAAATGAGAACAGATGAGGAAATCACAGCACATGACATTTCATAACCGTAGTTGGACTTGATAATATTATTTGTGCCTACATTTCATTTTCCTGTCGCTATCCAGGGTCTCCCAGCCAACCGTCTTGATACATGCAGAGAAATGTGATTTCGAGTACCATTTTAGAATGACATGCTAATACTGTTATATGGAAACGGAATAGGTCTTTGGATTATGGACGCGGATATTCTCTAATGGACGACGGCTGGATTATGAATGACGGACTAGACGCTTGTAATGTACAGGATACAAATCCTTCAAACGAGGTACCTAGGTGAGGTATATTTGCATGCACATGGAATTCAATCTCCGAGACACTGAAATCCTAATGGATAATGGACGGACTCCTCCATTTGTTTCTTGACTCCATTTTCGTACCACAACAAGTGAATTTTACATCGTCTGGTTCTGTATATT
This sequence comes from Hanleya hanleyi, assembly GCA_036873755.1. NCBI lineage: Eukaryota > Metazoa > Mollusca > Polyplacophora > Lepidopleurida > Hanleyidae > Hanleya > Hanleya hanleyi. The sequence continues at coordinate 7,327 of JAVTVY010051439.1, read as the reverse complement.
GCATTATTTGGGCAACCAAATACCGACTTTGCCATGCTTCACTCATGTGAGAGATTTGGTGACAAGTGGAGGCTGTAATTCGATCCAGCCATGTTCAAAAGAAGAGATAACAACTGCCTCTTTGTTCTCTCTGCTTGGTTATATGGACGCCCATACCATAGATTGCCTTTGAATGTATCGAGGATTCATTTGATGACATATTATTCGCAGTTGGTTCAAACTGACAAGCGGCTCTGGGAGACAGTTCCCTGCGTTTACATATTCGCTTTCAGTTTCACGTCCACTTTAGTGTAGTATGGGTATTATCCATCAGCTCATCGTTTCCTGATTTTTCTGCAATATCCAGGCTTGTGAACAGGGCAGCCACTGGATTAACACCTTGCAGCTCAAATAGGTGTATTCCATGCCACGAAGTTCTCACAGTGAAACATTTTTATCGAATGTATAGATTTTAAGATTGTAAGAGATTCTTTTTATCGAGCAGCTACTTTAGAAGATCTTATTAGTCGGTTGAAAGAAGACTATCTTAGGTTATTTGAGAGAAATCAGTTTGTTGTATAAGTTTTAATGTGTGTATGTTTTAGTGTGTTGGATTACTAAGTTACTGACTTGAATACATAGAATTTTGTTTGATCGTCGCTATCTAGCTGAAATGTTGCGGAACCTTATCTCTCTCTCTCTCTCTCTTTGGTGTGTTGTGACCGGAAATAGGACATGCGTAAGCATAGTGATTGGATGATCCTTGGTCATTCGTTACTTCAGAACCAGTGTTGGTACTTGTTAATTCACTAAGTTTGGGTCTTTTGAACAGCTCATGTTTTAATGGAGCTGGTGTTACCAAAATCTTGTATGCCTTCCAAGCTCACGACGTTATGATTGCTGCTCTAGGTCCGGCCATACATGTGCAGTTGGCAGTGAAAACCCATCCACATCCATTGCTCAAGCATACCCACATATCATATAATGAGCTAGACTCTCCCTGTCGCTTTCTTAACAAGATAAATATATAGCATTCAACTTCGATTCCTAATAGAAAAGCGTGGCGGATGTGGGGAGCGGATATGAACATACCCAGTAAAACGTACTTTTTGTCTTGTCACAGTCTAATTCTGTAACATAAAAACACATGTCTTGGTGTGTTGTATTGTGTGTACCCAGTCGCTTGACTCACCCACTCGCTCATTCGGTATGCTTTTTCTTACGTACATGCTCCAAACTCCCCATCCCAACTCTTTTATCCAACAGTGAACTATGAATACGTACAGAGTCGTGTAACGTGTGCCGGGCCGGTCAATGAACGGGACGCAGCTGAGCTGTGTTGGGTCGTGTGTCGGTGGTGATGGCCCGGGCGCCGATTCCTCTCTTTGACGCCGGCGAGGGTCGGGTCGCTAGGCCCGTCGCACCAGGCCGCTTGGTGGCCTCTCTTTTTCCGAATGGGGACCTTCACTCGTCTTGGGGGGCCTGGGCTTCTCGGGCCGCGTTTTCTTTCTCGGCCCATCCGGCTGCTCCGGACTGTCCTGTGGACTGCGTGTCCTCTTTTTGTCCCGTTTTCTTTCGTGCTTCGGCATCTTGACCTTTAAAGAGAGGAAAGAAAAGATGATTTGCCTTGGGAGGACGGGGTAATCACTATTAGTAGATACATTCTCCCCCTTAATTGTCTTATGGATTATGCGGAGACCAGTGGTGTGTTCGTCAAGCGGGACGGTCGGGCATGGTACACATTCGGCGCGCCTGCATGTCAAAACGTAGCTTTGAAACCGCCCGGGTCGTCGCGTTTCTCGACCGCACCTAGTTCGTGTAGGCTCTACCCGTTCATCCTCGTCTTCGGAACTACCCAAAGGTGGGCCAGTCACACGTGAGTCCGCAACAGGTCTGGGAGCCCTTGGTTTACTGCTCGTGTTCGCCTGTACGGTGGGGTAATCTACAGGCTAGGGGAAAATGCCCCTCTGGTGGTCTTCAAGCTCCGTTTCAATCTCATCGTCCGTGGATGGCAAGGTTTAAGACGGTCATGGTGAACCACTTGAATACGTTCGTCCTCGCCCTGGATACGGTACGTAACATCAGATATGGCTTCTTTCACCGTGAAGGGGCCCAGCCATCGATCTCTCAGCTTCGGGTTTTCTCCTCTTCGCTTAACCGAGGTGTGTAAATAGACCAAGTCGCCTGGAGAATAGGTGTTTTGATTAGCCCGGGTATTGTATATCTTCTTCTGCCTTCTCAGGTTCTTACCAGTGGTCTCCCTGGCCTTTTGGTGTAGCTCGACCAGCTCATCACGTAGATTTTCTACTCAGGCAACAGGTTTACTCTTTTCAGTCGGCGATGCTCCGAACGTCAAGTGAGAAGGTAAAGTTACCTCCCTTCCAAACATCAGGTTTGGTGACAGTCCCGTTGTTTCGTGGGCCGTGGACCGATAAGCCAGAAGAACAAGAGGTATGTGCAGGTCCCAATCCCCGGAATGTCGATCAACACTAGCGTGTAACATCTGTGCCAAGGTGCGATTAAACCTTTCAATCATCCTGTTGGACTGAGGGTTGTAAACGGTTGTCCTCGTTTTGCGCATACCCAGAATTCTGCACATCCCGCTAAATAGACGGCTTTCAAATTGGCGACCCTGGTCCGAGTGGATGAAGGTGGGGACGCCGAACCTGGACACATAATGGTCCACCAGTGTTTGTGCCATTGTCGAGGCCTCCTGGTTGGGTAGAGCCACTGCTTCGACCCAGCGAGTGAAGTAGTTTCCTATCACAAGAATATATGCATTTCCGCTGTCCGTCGCTGGTATCGGTCTAAGTAGGTCTACGGCTATCCATTCTCCGGGACTTCCCGTCGTCTGTCCTCGGTGTGGCCCTCTGGGGTTCTTGCCCGTGCCCTTGCGTCGGCTGCTCACCTCACAACTTCTGCACCACTGTCTCACTTCTGTTTGAAGATGCGGCCAGGTATAGGCCTGCCGGATTTTTGATATCGTCTTCGTCACACCAAGATGTCCCCCAGTGGGTTTGTCGTGGCACTCAGCCATGCCTCTTCGTCTCAGGATTCGAGGAACAACCCACAATCGACGAATAGTCTTCCCTCGAGTGTCCACCCATTTTCTTATAAGCACCCCATCTTGAACGTCCAACAGTTTGTACATATCCCAAAGGCATTTGGTGACTGTGTTGCGTATGCTGACATTTCCCCGCGCCGGACGTGTTCCTTGAGCAACCCATCCAAAGACTGGTCCGATGTCGGGATCGCCTGCCTGAGCCTTTGCAACGTCTTCTCGTGACGCCCTCAGCCCAATTAATCGTGCCGTCGGATCAACTCTGGGGTTCCCTGTATCTCCACACTGTTTACATGGTCTTCTACTCAGGGCATCTGTATTTCCGTGTTTCTTTCCTGGCCGGTCTTCGATCGTGAAGGTGTAAAGGGACAGGGCTTGAATCCATCGCGCCAGCTGGCCTTCGGGTTCTTTGAAATTCATGAGCCAACGCAGTGATGCATGGTCCGTACGTAGCAGAAATGGTTACCGTACAGGTAATGATGGAAGTACTTTACGAAATAAACCACTGCCAAAAGCTCACGACGAGTTACGCAGTATGACCGTTCGGACTTTGAAAGGACTCGACTGCCGTAGGCCACTACTCGTTCCTCCCCGTTGATTCTTTGAGAGAGCACAGCCCCGATTCCGAAGTTACTGGCGTCGGTATCGATGATGAAGGGCTCCTTCCAGTCTGTCATGGCGAAAACCGGTGACGTCGTCAGTTTCTGTTTGAGGGTATCGAAAGCGTTTTGGGCCACCTCGTCCCATACGAAGGTCTTTTTCTTCTCCGTAAGCTGATATAATGGGGCTGCGGTGGTAGCAAAGTCACGGATGAACCTCCTGTAGTAACTACAGAGACCCAGGAAGCTGCGGACTTCTGTCTGTGTCACGGGGACCGGCCATTCTTGAACAGATCGAATCTTGTCAGGGTCTGTCCGGACTCCTTCCTCAGAGACAATGTGTCCTAGGTACAACGCCTCTCGAGTACCTATGGTACACTTGGAGGGTTTTAGCTTCAGACCGTGTTGCTGTAGTCTGACGAAGACGTCTTCCAATCTTTGCATCATCTGTTCACACGTGTGACCGAAGACGATCACGTCGTCTAGGTAAATTAGGCAGGTCTCATAGTTGAGTCCGGCTAGGACGGCTTCCATCGGACGCTCGAATGTCCCTGGAGCATTACACAGTCCAAAGGGCATAACCTGGAATTGGTATAGCCCCTTCCTCGTAGCGAATGCGGTCTTGCTCTTGCCCTCGGGTGCAATGCCAACCTGCCAGTAACCAGACATGAGATCCAAAGTGCTCCACCAACTGGACCCGGACATATGGTCTAGCAGATCATTTATCCGTGGTAGAGGGTAGGCGTCCTTCTCCGTGACTTGGTTCAAGGCCCTATAGTCCGCGCAGAATCGCATCTTCCCGTCCTTCTTTCGTACCAAAACCACAGGCGCTGACCATGGACCTGTGGCTGGCTCTATCAGCCCCCTTTCAAGCATCTCGTCCACCTGTTTGTCTATTTCCTGCCTGGCGTATATTGGTGGCCGACGAGGTGGTATGCGGATTGGAGGTGCATTACCTGTCTTGATGCGATGTTCAACCAGGCTGGTGTGTCCCATATCGCTGTCGTTCTTCGCAAATAGGATTGAGTACTTCGTGACTAATTCTTCCACTTTAAAGGCCTGTTGGTTCGTCAACCTGTTGCTGGACTCCTGTACCAGTCCTTTCAGATGTTCTGGGCATCCTGCTGATGGTATCTTCTTTGGTACCCTTGTCTGTCTGGAATATGGTCCCGCATTGCTGGTTTTAGACACGAAATCAGCTGCATCAATCCTCGAGATGTTGCCACATAATGTGCCAGCCTTTATTACTGCAGGTTCACTAGATAGATTAAGGAATCTCACAGCGTCCTCGCCATGATCGCCCCTGTCCGTTGTGTGAATTCCGGTTCGTTCTGTCATGCCGACTTCTCCTCCTAGTGCTCCTTGGGCCTTAACAGCAGTGATCATCTGGGTACCTGGGGGTATGGTAAAGGTTTCCGGAACAGACACCTGATGACAGCTCGGAAATCCCACTACCTCACATTGGATGAATCTTCCCCCGATCCTCAGGCGGTGACTTACGGCGTCGATCACGCAGTGGTGTTTCGTTAAAAAGTCGTATCCCAATTAGGCATCAACCGGGAGTGCTCCAACCACCATCTTCTGCTTACGCATTACCCCTCCGATCGTCAGCCTAAATTCACCCTCGCCTTCGAGGTCCATGTCCGTTCCATCGGCCATACGAAGGCAGAGAAAGGAAGGTTCACTCAGTGGTGGCTTCCTGCCGGGTTCCAGTTGATCGTAGACATCTTTGTTAAGAATGCAAACCGAGGCTCCTGTATCTACGCAGCATGACATAATGGTTGGTCCAATACGTACCGGAAGATAAAGTGCAGCCTCCCCTGGGGAATTTGCCTTCTGTACCGCCGAAGGTGGTTTTTGCAGCTGCGTTTGCAGGATCGTTTAAAATGGTCATCTCCGCCGCACTCCCAGCAACTCCTTGGTCCTTCCCCGGTGTCGTCGATACGGTCTTCCTTGTCGTCGTGGCTGTAGAGATTTGGGCTTAACTTTGGTTATCTGGTCTACCAACTCCTTGAACTCCCGTCTCAGTTCTGCCATCTCAGGGGAAAATTCGTCTTCTTCAATATTAGCCTTCTCTTCCTCTCCCCTCCAGGTACTCTTTGCCGTGTCAGTGCTCCGACGACGCTGGGCTGCCCGGTAAGCTTCTACTTCTACCGCTGTATTTACTGCAGCATCCAGTGACTTGGGATGAGACTGCCAAACTTGGAACCTTAGGTCATCACCCACTGGCTTTAAGAATTGGTCCTTAGCCAATGTATCTTGGACGTCATCTCCAGCGTCGGGGTAGGCGAGCTGAACGAGGCGAGTAATGCTGGAGCCGAGCTCGGGCAGTTCTTCATCTTTTTGTCGAAACCTTGCTTTCAGTTGTAATTTGTACAAATCCGTCTGGTTGGGTGATGCGAACCGGCGTTCTAGAGCGGATACAAAACTTGCATAATCTACCTCTCCTGGTTTGGACTTCAATGCGGCGAGGACCTGCTGGGCAGCTCCCCGCAATGATACGGCTAAGTACTGTCCTCTCTCCGTATCTCCCCATTGATTCAAAGCAGCACAATGGTTAAAGTGTACGAGGTAGTCTCTCCATGGGCCGGAACCATCGAACGTAGACACTTTCACCAGAGCTTTCGACGATTTTTTTCTTGATACGGTTTCCACAGGAGCTCGTGGTTGACCGTCTGTGCAACTTAACGTTGGATTTGGCCCATCCCCCTCCTGTTTCGGTTCTGGTGACCCGTCGTCATGCCAGTGAAACTTTCTCCGCCTTGTCCCGTCTTCTGTGAGACCTGTTGTTGACCAAACAGACCAATGACTGCTTTCAGGCAATCCTGCATTTCCCTGGTTGCTGCGGCGAGGCCCTGGATAGTTTCGTCCATCTTCCCCATGCCGCACATCCAGGGGGACATTTCCTGCTCAGTAGGGGTCGAATCGGTTCGAGTTGCTTCTTGGCTCTGTTGATCTCTCCGAGGCCGGATACCAGTCGGGTTTTCGTCTTCTTCACCATATGTGAGCCGAGTTACTGGCGCCTGAGCTGTTAGTGAAGTACTGCCCGTTGGAGTGACTGGTGCCCATAGTCCGGTGTCTCCTCCGGTTTCGTCGTTGATCACCAAGGCTCGGCCTGCTGGTCTCGTAGTCCTTTCCTCTTGGTCAGTCCCCACAGGAGTAGTCCAGAAATCGGATGACGGACCGTCTTCCCAACGTACCCGTGGTCCTGCTGCTGTCGGAGACTTGCTCACCAAAATCGATCAATGCTGCTGTATCTCCATCTCTGACCCTTGTAGTCAGGCCCGATTGGTCGGGTGTAGGCTCCGCCTCCGGCCTTCCCCGGGCAAGTTGTCTTTCCATCTTCACTCTCCTGTGAATCTCGGACGTTGGCAAATCCCACCGCTGCCACCAGTTTTGTGTAACGTGTGCCGGGCCGGTCAATGAACGGGACGCAGCTGAGCTAGGTCTCGTTATATCGTAGCGTACAAGCTGTCAGGCCGCTGTCCCTGCCGACACTAGTCCTTGCCAACTAGACATTCACTTCGACCTGTCACCTTGTCTGAATCGAGAAAGTAGGAGAGTATAGAGACAACCAAGGCTGATATAGAGTCAAATAATCTGCAATAATATTCAATTAAATGTACAGGATGATCGCGGTTCAAAGATGTAAATATGTACAGTGTTAATATAAAGGGCCGTGTAAAGA
>JAVTVY010051438.1:0-27725 GCA_036873755.1 Hanleya hanleyi | reverse complement strand
GTTGAAAGATTGTTATACCAATAGATCATCTTCGTATAGTTGGCTAGACTCTTTTCCGAAGTTCCAGGCCGACCTCCCCCAAATTTGGCATGACCGTCGATCGACAGCTGGGCTAGAAGTTTCCGTATTTCTTTGCTACGAAAAAGGCGCTCGATATCCGTTGTTGGACTGGATTTGTCGAAATCCTGCACTGCGGCAGCTTACTTGATGCGGCTCTCTCATCATCATAAATGTTTGCGTGGTGCATTCTTCATTGCAGAGAAGCAAGTCGCGGTAGGCTAATACTACTATACAGGACTTCGCTGTACATGTACTTCATGTAGGGGCCATCACACTTCGCCCTTAAAATATTAGGGCGAAGTCGCGACAGTGCGAAGATGCGAAGCGATAGTGTGATAACGCGAAGCGATAGTGCGATAATACGAAGCCATAGTGCGATAATGCGAAGTGATAAGGAAAACGCGAAGCGATTGTGTGAAGGTGCGAAGGCATAACGCGATAATGCGAAAAGATAACGCGAAGATGCGAAGCGATAACGCGAAGATGCGTAGCGATAAAGAAAACGTGAAGCGATCGTGCGAAGGTGCGGAGCAATACTGCGAAGACGCGAAGCGATAGTGCGAAGATGGGAAACGATAATGCGAAGTCCAAAGTACTGTTCAAATAACCGTCTTTCTTCTCTATATTTTCATCTGTGGTGTCCCTTTTTCTCGGTCCACGGTTCACGGTCCGGATTATGAAACAAGAGTTTATCCAACTGAGAAGACAAATGATTCTACTACATGCTATGATGTATATCACCTATGATATATGAAAATCAGAACTGCTTCTATATGCAACCACTTATACTTTGCTTGAGAGTCAGCAAAGGCCTCGCCACTGGGAATTGCACACGTAAAGCCTATCGGCCTACTTTACGGAACATTTTTCCATTAATGTGGTTCCCACTGTATCAGTATTGTAATATGATGTATGGCTGCCAATCTGGTAGAAAATCAACGATCTTTGTGAATATATTTTGATCTATATGCCCGCGTAGTGGGTCATTTGATCGCTAGTAAAACATGTATATTTTGATTCAACCAGTCAACTTCTTGCAGCAATGAACGAAATAGACAGTAAATGCTTTGCTGTAGTCATGCAGACGTTAATTAGCATTTGGATGTGCTAATTGGAAACTACTAATGATTATCCATTCAAACTCGTATGAATTATTCTCTTGAGAACGTCAGATCTATATTCCCGAAAACCAAGCCGACTGGACGAGGGGCTAATAAAGTATACTAATTAATCAAAACTGTTGCAGAAATAAAGATTTTATTTTATATTTCACACTAATTAATAAGACTCCCCGTTGATATTCGGAAAAGCTTCCTGAATCTTATAAAAGAAAGAGACCAAGAAAAGCTAAATTATCATAGAAACGTGATAAACCCAAATTATATACCCATCTCAGAAATAGTTTCGTAGTGCATGCTCTCTGTTGTTTTTTAATGTTACAGAAATATGAAATCTATATTCGCTGATGCTTTGCTTCTTTCAACTTTACCTTGAACTCCTTGAATATTATCTCATATTTGATCATATGAAAACCGTATAATTATTCTATGGATGACTTCTTAAGAGCCAAGTGACACAGAAATACTCATCTTAATTCTATAGGCTTTCAACCTTTACAGACATTTCCCCTTGATATGACATTTTCGTGTATAAATTTAAAGAAATTGTTTTAAGTAAATTAATTTATTACAATTAATATAGTACCAATGATTTATATCTTAAGTGGCGTTGGAATCTTTCAGTAACTAAAACTAATTAAACAATAATGGCTGAATCATGAATTAATTAAATAAGTTAATTAGAAATTTGTTACGCAAGACTATAAAATGAATGCTGCCTTTTGACCTCAACTGGAATGAGACGGAATTTAAATCGCCTAAATACAAAAGCTGTTTGTTGTATAACTCCATATTATATATTCACACATATATATGTAAACTAGCTTTTATGGTGGTTACGCTACTGAGCTAGACGTAATCTTTTTTTCGGTACGTGACGTGAATATGGATTTTCCTTTGTTTTAGTTGGGAGCCGTTATCTACAAAATCATCGAGTTCTCATTTGTCTGTGACGGAGCTGATCTTCGCAAACAGTTTTTAATTAATTTTTCATACATACCTTGGAGCAATGGAAATGTTTAAATCATATAACGTGAAAACAGTTTAAGTGTATACAGTTCGAAGAAAAAAAACACAGACACGCTGCATTGCACAAACTCACATAACGGGTACTGATCGGTATATACACTCTCGGACATTAGAGTTATTACCGTATCGCTTCTACACATGTGAAACCAAATATAGAGCCAAAATAGTTCCATAGAAACAAATCAGTTCCCTGTAGAAAATGGCTGGAACGACATTTATCATCGCCTTTCCCCTATTCTCGTCGGGTCTAGCCGTTGATACAGCGAGGCTTGTGTCTCTGTATCCATTTATATCGCCGTGGCCAATCACCATTTTCCGTTTAGGCTGTCTCACGTGACCGTTTTGAATACTTAATTTGGCACGAACATGCAAGCATTCCGGGCGCCTGTGTGTTATCTCATAATTGCATCGTAGCGTAGTAAGATAGTGACCTCTGATTGGTCGTATTGATGATCACGAGTGTCGAGAGGCGTGACGTATATGCATGAATGATGTAGCAAATAAAGACGGAGGCATCGTGGATGCGTGCCTCTGGAGGGGCGAGAATGGATATTTATTTGTTCTCTCCGGTGCAGAATCTAGAAAAGCCAAGTTGAACACCTGTATTACTCGAATAAACTACTTGGTGCGTGTGTGCAGATCTAGGCTTCAATGGGCCCTTTCCACATTTACGTAGTAACAATGTTTACGTCTCACTTAACAGAACTAGCGGGTTTCACGGTTGGTGGTGGCAGTCTCTCGGTGTTAGACTAAAAAATACTCTTTATAGCATGGGGAAATATTTTTAATTAGTGATTACTGGTATATTTCCAAGTTGAAGTTGCCAAAATATTCATGAATGTAAGCTAATTTATCTTGTCTCTAAATCACAGTGTTATGTACAGCATAGATGTGCCATAATTATGCAAGTTAAGATATTCCCCCATATACAAACAGAGGAAGAACCAGAAAGTTTACGACCCAGATGCTGCGATCACGTGTCAGATACACCGTGCTGTTTATCGTGAGACGTATCTCTTGTTACAGAATGGACCAATATTTAAGTTTCGAGATGGTGAAAACGGTGGAACTCTTCATATATGTAGTAGAAGATAGCTGCCTCACGTGACCTATGGCCTAAGTTAATCTCCCCGCGTAGAAGACTTCCAATTTCTTTGAACTCAAAACATGCGTATTATATAGTCCTTTGTCCTGCAAAAAGAACCAAACGGGGTTCCATACAGAACCCATACAGACCCAAACGAGAAGAGCATTGAGACATTCAGTCTAATGCCAAGTATGTAATATATTGTTGTTCTCTCGAAATTTTCGAATTTCATTTACATTATCATTTATTCTAACATGCTCCATGTTATAGCCGTGCGCTGATTGGTCCAGACCTCAAAACATACTGGGATTATCACACGATAATCTTCATTTGTTTGTTGTGATCTGTTTCATTCACGTGCCGAACTGGTGACGTCTCATTCTTGTGACGCAGTGCTGCAAAGCTGAGCGACGATTGGTTCATTTACTGCGCAGTGGGCGGAGTTCACACAGCTGCAGCTCGTGAACGGACAGCACGCGTGAGCAAACCAGTCACGAAAATCTTGCATCAAAACGGGATAAATTTGCAGAAAATTTGCCATTCCGCTTATGAAATGAGGAAATGGTTATCATTGTGCATGTTAGAATGGAGTTATTGATCTTCTTAGTGAATATTATCGTGTAATAATTTTTCGATGTTTAGTTTTAGACCTCATCAAAAAACCTCGCGGCTACGCCGCTCGGTTTTTTGATTGACAGTCTAAAACTAAACATCGAAAAATTATTACACGATAATATTCACTAAGGCGGTCATTAACTCCTAATTATTCAATCATTTGAGTGGAGTATTCTGTCAAGCCTGCATAAGGATGGCTGCATTTTGTTACAGCACCAACAGTAGTAGGGAGTACGTAAATCCATTCTTATTTTCCAGGGAGGTAACTCTTGGTTCCCCTTTTTTCCAGGTTAAAGTATAGGGGACGCCACATCGCCTTTCACCTCTGTGGCGCCAGGGGGCGCCACCAGCCCAAGGTCACGTGGAGGTCAAAAGTAGTTCCGGCAACATTTAACCTTTGTATTCTTCCGCGGTGATGCGGTCTGGTGGTGATGCGGTCGCGGGGAAAAAGCTTCCGCGGAGAAAAAGTAGTCCCCAGACTTGAAATACGCTGCATGGTCCGATTGGGTCGTGTAAAATTAGGATTTTTTCCCGAAACTATAAAAAGCGGAATACGGACTTTACCCCTAAAATAGGGGAAAACACCTATCAACCCTAGCCAAAAGGGCTAATATCGGTCCCCGGGCTTATTGGGACCTGCCTATCAAGTCAATGGGGTGGGTGCATGTAAAATTAGGATTTTTTCCCGAAACTATAAAAAGCGGAACACGGACTTTACCCCTACAATAGGGGTCTGTATTATACAATATAAGGGAAAATGCCGGTATGGGGTATGGGATGGTCAATTTTTTTCGTGGGCTTTACTATGGCTTGTGGGGTCGCGTTTTTCTCGTCTCGCCAAGAAAATGACAATGGGAAGGGTCCCGGAGCGAATCGGTGAAATTTTGGGGAAAAGTCACCGAGGTCTGTATATAGGCCCATAGGCTGGCCATGGGGGGTATAGGTCCAACCTGGAAAATTCACACACGTTCATTGTGATATGGGTTGCTTGGATTTGTTTTTCACGTCTCGTCATTTAGAACACGATGGGAAGGGTCCCGGAGCGAAACGGTGAAATTTTTGGAAAAAGTCACCGAGGCCTGGGTAGGCCCATAGGCCTATACTGCATGGCTATGGGTGTATAGGTCCATATGGGGTGGACGTTTTGGGATCTAGGTGGGCCACTAATGGTCCGATGGGGTCGAGTGAGGTATCAATATGAAGCCTATGTGAGGGGGCAACCGATGGGATGGATGTGGGTAGGAATATCGTCATTCTGCGCATGCGCAATAGACAAAGTGTATGGAAATAGACGTTTTGGCTTTGCAACGTTTGACTGTTCCAACACCACGATCCATGAAGTCTGTTAAATCGGGATGGAGGGGTGGCAGGCCGTACGGGTCAAAGTATTCGCCCTGCTGTTCTGTCAAGTACACGCCCACCCAATGTTTTCTGGACATGGATGGGTTACCTTTGGCTCCATTCTAGGCCACTGATTGGCTAATACGGTGTTCAAAGCCAGTTTCATGCATTATGCTCATATAGAAAACACACAAGACAGGGTTTTTTGGTGAGATCTCATTTTGTTTTTATTCAGTAACAACAACAACGTGAGAACAACCACGTGAAAACTGAAGCCCAGAACAGGGGGCTTGTACATTGAAAGAACTGAACAGGGGGGCTTGTACATTGAAAGAACATGGGGCTTGTAAACTTAAGCCCAGAACAGCGGGCTTGTGTACATTGAAAGAACTTAAGCCCAGAACGGGGCTTGTACATTGAAATGATGGGCGGCCCAGTCATATACGAGTACATCGCGGTCCTCGGCCTTGGGGTACTCGTCAAACATCTGTACGATGGTAGATAAGGGTCTTCCCCGGCATCGATGGTACAGGTAAAACAAGCAATATTGTCCGCACACGCTACTGGCCAGGCTTTGCAACGTTTGACTGTTCCAACACCACGTCTCTGTGCCTTGATCCATGAAGTCTGTTAAATCGGGATGGAGGGGTGGCAGGCCGTACGGGTCAAAGTATTCGCCCTGCTGTTCTGTCAAGTACACGCCCACCCAATGTTCACCGGGCCGATCCATCGGGTCCGTGTTGAGAACGTAAGCAGCAGGATACATACGGTCTAATGGGAACACATCTCGGGCGAACACCCCTTGAAACACCATACGTGTCTCTGGGTCATTCTCCAGCACGGTGGTTATCTGGTCTGTATCCATGTTAGGTGGAGAAGTCACACAGGACGTTGCGCGCTTTGTCCACTTGAATGATGTTGTCAAACTCGGCGTAGCAGATCACATTGACGGTGCTCCGGAGGGCTCGTTGAAAGTGGATTTCCAACCGTAAATTGCCTTGCTTGGCGAGGGCCAGCTGATGGTCGTTCTCTAAGGTGGGGGTCAGATCGAAACAGGACAACGTGTATCCGTTCCCGTAGTCCTCCCGACTGATCAAATTCCCTTCGTCCTGGTTGATTTGACCGGTGGCTGTAAACAGGCTCTGATAGGCTCGAATGAAATTCGCGCGCCCAAAGTTCGGTGTTAAGGCCGTGGCTGGGACCTGTTGTCCATCCACATGCAGGGCCACAAAATTTATGCCGAAATGTTTAAAGTCAAACGGATTCTCTGGGTAGGCTCCGCTGAAACTGGTATTTTCCACACAGGCCAGGATCAATCGCTTGGGTAGTTCCCCCAGGAACAGGTTTTCTTTGTTGGCGCTCATATTTCCAGCAGACACAGAGAACACTTTGGTTTGCACACGTCGGATAGGGTACTGGGCTGGTTTTGTTTCCAAGGCTTTGAGGTGTCCCAATTGAACGGCTGGATTCGGTTTCACTTTTCGGACATACAGAACTGCGTCTTGGATGTCAGCTGCATGTCCGTCTACGTTAGTGGCCATCAAGTGGATCTTGTTCAAGAGGTACCGGTCTTGCATGAACATGTCTGCGTTCAGTCGACCCATGAGATCCATCGAGACGCCGTTCGCGGTCAAAGCCTTCCGTTTGTTATATCCCACATTGTCGTTCTCTACGCCCATGTGCTGGGCTGTGTCCTGGTAGAATAAAGCGGCTGTCAGTTGAGATTTTTTAGCCTCTCGCCCATGCGACAACAGCGTCTCGATGTAGGCTCGATAGGGGTACGTGTTGGTCGAGTCGCTGATGAGTTTGTCGCTGAGAAATATATCCACCTGTTGAAACATCGAGTGCAGCCAGAGATTCGTCGGGCCCACCGTTGCTTGGTCCACGATTCTGGAGCCATCTCCATTGACGATCTTGGCTTTCACATACAAGTATGTATGGGCTAAATCCACATAGGCCGTATCCGCATTACTGATGGTGAACTCGATGGGCCCTGTTTCGTTGATGCTGGAGAGCGGGAGATGCTCCACCCATAATCCTTGTTCGGCACTGGTCTGTGTGGGCGGCACGGTCCACAAATCAAATTCACTGTTGGTGGAGGGGCAGGACTCTGCGTGGATCAAGGACATGTTTTAAGAAAAGATATCCTGGGTCTTCGATGTGCGTCGTCGCTGGGTCGGTCGTCGACTGGTGCGTGGTCTCGGTGGTGCAGGTCTTTTATTCCCTACGGTGCGTTGTGCTTTGGCCACTAAGACGCCTCCTGCTTCTTTGGCCCGCCGTTTCAAGGCTTCTTTGGGTGCCGTACCCCCCAAGACATCACCGGCGACTTGCAGTCCACTGCGTACCGCTTGTTTGCCGATTGCTTTTACCCCACGCGTCACCAACGGCAGGAACGTTTTGACGATGCTCCCGAGTATGTTCCCCAGTCCATGTCCTCGTTGCATGCGAGCACCACTAAATACCGGAAGGCCACCGCCGGCCTGTTGGGCATAATAGTCCATATAGCTGCGTGCATCGCACTCGTAAGGCACCTTCATTATACAAAGTGGGGAGCACGTGCTTGTCGAAAATGAAGTGTCAGCACCACTTTCCCGCGTTCGAATGCCACCGGTCGTCCCGTGTCATCTCTTATATCCACCGCGATCGTGTTGATGTCGGTTTGTCGTACGGGTAGGTAGAGCATGTGAGTGAAACTGTGGGTGACTTGATCTCCATACGTCTTTTTAATGGGCACCACCCGTAACAGAGGTGTGTTGATATCGCCCACGATGCGGTTGTCCACCACGTCCGAGTAGACGTAGAGTCCGTACATACCCGACTTCATATCCATCGGGATCTCGCCTTGGTGGGCGGTGGGACCAGCGAACGTCCGTAGATCGAAACCCAGCATTTGCTGTAGGATAGGACTCAGTACGACACTCGCGTTGGCGGTGACGATAAGCTGTGCCTTGTCGTTGTGTGCGTTGTAATCGAAGTCCACGTGATTCTTGAAGGGATAGGCTTTGATGGGTCTTGAAGTATTCGGGACCTCCCGTAGAGCCTTATAATGCAACAGTCTTGACAGCCCACCCATGCACTCCTTGGGAGTATCGTATTGCCCTTCGGGGAGGGTGAGTCGGGTGTCTTTTCCTTCGTAGGTCACCTCGTACCACACTTCATTGGCTCGCACGTTGTACCACGAGTAAGGGTATTGGATATCCACGAGGCCACATTCCCAGCGCCCAGGTAAATGCAACGGTTGCGGTAACTGGGTCACGTACTTGGCCAAGGTGTTGTCAGGAAACACATCCAGCGAACTGTTACTGGGTAGGGTGAGGTAAAACATGGCGACTGAGCTGTCCTGCTGCTGCTGTTGGTTTTAATAGGTGTTCCAGGCCTTGGGCGGTTGTGTCCGGCGTCGTGTTCGCCGCGTTGACTTGCTACGTGTCACGGCTCTGGAGATGTGGGGTGTCCTGATCAAGGATGGTTTTTTAAAGGTCTGAAAAGAAGGTGCCCGTTGTTGTGGTGGTGTTTTGGGGGGGTGACTCCGGTTCCCATTCGGATTCCCAAGAAGGTAGTGGGTCACTCGGCGATTGCTGGGTTCGCTGCATAAAGGCCCAGCGATGGGGGTTCCCCACCAATTCCTGTGGTACATGCATGTCTTTCAAGCCTTGAGCGAAGACCTCCCATCCTCGAGGATCCGTGTGCGACCTGCGTTTATGCATCAGGTCATTCACTAAACCCGTCATGTGGGTGCCGGGAACCACCTGATTCTGTATCAGTAGTTCGCCTTTATCATTCCAAGTCATGTTAGAATTCTGTTTCATCCGTTGTAATACCAGGCCAGCTTGTTTCTTGAACGATGCAGGTACACTCTTCAGCACTTCGTCTTCCACCCACTGTGGGGCTGTGGGTGCTACCCCTGGTAATGGCGGCTGTTGGAGCGATGCTGAGGTCGGCGGTGTGTCACGTGGTGGTGGTGGCGGTGGTGGGGTAGAGAAGGTTTTGTATTGGTCCATGAACGTCATGTACCGTTGAAGCGTCTCATTGTACCGTTGTACTTTCTCACTGTCGCTTAACCCCGGTCGCTTGTAATCTGTAAGATCTGTTGCATCTCTCCATCGAGGGTGTTTATGGTCTTCACCGTAGGTGGGACAGGGTAGGGCGATTGGAGGTTTTGAAGGAACCGTGGTTCTACGAGGACCATTTTTTTCGTGTGGTTCATTGTCGGCCGAAGAGTCCACCCAATACTGGACCCAACATGGAAGCCGCCAACGGTGCTAAGATGGTCCCGAGAAA
The DNA here is from genome assembly GCA_036873755.1 of Hanleya hanleyi. Lineage (NCBI taxonomy): Eukaryota > Metazoa > Mollusca > Polyplacophora > Lepidopleurida > Hanleyidae > Hanleya > Hanleya hanleyi. The sequence goes on along the minus strand of JAVTVY010051438.1, from coordinate 18,197 downwards.
GCCGCCTTTCTGTAACATCTTTTTCTTTTGTGTTTGAGGGACCCGCTTCTGGACTAAGGTTCGGAGACCTGTCTTATGCTTGGCCAACTTGGTCTTCTGGGCCGGAGTCAGTGGAACGTTGCCTTTTAACAGGTTGTACCCGATCTCGCACAGACAGCGTACAAGGCCAGGGTCCGCACCGCGTACAATGGTTCGGACCAACTCAGGTGGGGCAGTCTTCAATACACGGAGCGTGGGAGCGTGCTTCCGTACTCGCGCAGACATCATGTACAACTAATGCCAGAACCCACAACTCTGCCCTTTTTATCTGCCTCAGAGAACAGAGACAAAGTCAACTATGCTGTGGTATTCATTCTTTTTATTATCCCCATCATCAAACACACACTCCAGCTGGGGGAGCCACTGTGGGTGTGTTTACATTATTTTTGCATGTACACGTGGTGGGCCTCTCCGGGAAAGATGTCGGTCCGTAGTCGAAGGTGGTCGGGGGTGGCTTGCTTGAGGTCGAAGAGCATATACCCGTGCTGAGGGGTTGTCGCATCTTTGAAGGCTTCCAACGCAAACGGTGTGCGGCCGGGATACATCTGTCTCGCCAGGTGCAGCAGTTGAGTGGTATCTCTCGGGTTTTTGAAGACCACCAGGTAGTGGGCATTTAAGCTGTTGTTCCTATGTTCTTTGTTTTTACTGAACAGATTCTACACAATGTAGATGATGCTGAGCCGTCGATGGTGGCTGCCTTTGGTAAAGAGTTGGGTGACCCGCGCATCCGTCTCCGCCATGAGATCATCCAGAACCACCAAGGTGTCAGGTTCCAAATCGGCCAGGTTTGGTAGGCCTTCCACGAACGGGATGTGGGGCATTGCTGCATACGCTTCCTGCCATTCTCCGTAACACCACACGACTCGGCCAATCGGTGGGGTGATCATGCTGTCGGCGTGTTGAAGGAGCTTCCTGACGAAGTGCGTTTTACCGGAGCCCGTCGGTTCTGCGATGACGCAAGCGAAGGGATGCTGCCATCGAGGGTCCATGGTTCGAGCTGTATGCGCTGGCGTGGTAACCCTCTCTTGTAAATTTGGTACGAGTGAACTGGAGTGGTGGTGGTGGGTATAACGTCGGTCGTTGTTGTCTGTTCACTGCGAGTGATGATGGTGGTGGGTACAACGTCGGTCGTCGTTGTCTGATCACTGTGAGGGATGAAATCCGGTGGGTTTTCAGGCGTAGTGGGTGTACTTGGTGTAGGTGTGGAGCTTGGTATGGAGCTCGACGTGGCTTGTACACGGGATGTGGTGGTGACTGGGCTCGATACGGGGTTGACTGGTGCTATCTGTAGACCGGTTTCACTGGTGGCTGGTGTTCTCAGTTGGTTAAGTAACGTGCTGACATAGGCTACGTCGTAAAACACACCTCCGTACAACACACTCAGCATGGTTAGCAATATCACCACAAAGCCCACTTGCGCTTTGCGCGTTTTGGGAGACGCTGTGTTCAGAGGCAGCTGCTGCTTGTCCATAGCACCGTGGTCGAACGTGGAATGAAGGATGACGTTAGTGGTGTCTGGCTTTATAGTCGTTTCACCTGGTTGGCAGCGACCCAGGAATTGAAGGAACTGGGCCAGCCTTGAACAGTTTGCCACGTCGACGTTCCGTTTTCAAAATCTGCTCCACCGTGTAGTAGTCTTGCTGTGTTTTTACGACAGGCTGTAATTCCATCTCGTAAAACGTCCCTAGCAACGGTTCCCCTTGAAGATCTTCCAGTTCATAGACTCGCTGCTGTTGGGGTAGGCGCCGTTTAATCAGGAGGTGCTCATCGCTCCAGTTGGGCAAGTAAATTTTTTCAAATTGACCTTTGACTTTACTGATCCGTACAGGGTCCCCGACCTTGTACACCGCCTTCGTCTTTCGCTGCGATTGCCTGGGGTACAAGACACGCCGGACTTGGGCTTCATTGCGTTGGGTCACGGTAATGGGGGCTCTCTCTATACTCCGATGATAGGCTCGATTGTAACCACTCACAAGTTTCGGGAGAACATCGATGTACCGCCTTGTATTCTTATAGGTGAAATATTTATACATGCGGCCTTTGAATGTCCTGTTGAACCTTTCCACCACGGAAGCCTTGGTCTCGTTGTACGTATGGAAGAAAAACACCTTCTGGGCTTTCAGAAACTGTTGGAACGGTCTGTTGAGGAATTCCGTGCCTTCGTCGGTTTGCAAATACAAAGGTTTGCGCCCGGTCTTGAAGATGTCATTGAACGCCGCTATGAGATTCGCCCCCGTTTTCGTCCGGATGGGTACCACCCACGCATACATGGATAGGATATCGATGCACGTCAAGATATACCGATTCCCATCGTTGTGTTTGGCAAAGGCGCTCATATCGACCAAATCCGCTTGCCACTGGGCATCTATTCCCTCCACGATGACCCGGTTCCGTAGTAAATGGCGACGGACAGATCGATGTAAGGTATAGGTGTCTTGTTTTCTTAACCAATCTCGGACTTGGGCACGTTGTATCCCCTGGGGTTTGGCCGCTCGATAGAGAGCCGACAAGGCACTATAGGCCGCCGGACTGTCAGGACTGTAGTATAAGTTATCCAACACCTTCTCCCAGCGCTTCATGGTGACAAATGATGATGGACCCTGGCTCTATCGTTTATTTATAACAGGTATATCTTGGGCCGGAGTTTCTTTCTGATTTTCTTCGTTGGCTTCCACAGTGTCCATGGTAAATGACCAGTCCAACTCGTCTGATGACGACTTGATAAGCACTTGATCCACATCTACCACGGCATCTTCCAATGCAGACCATAGATCAGGGTGAAGGGTAAAATGCACTGTACCCCCATCTAGCCGAGCCAATTCAGCAAAGAAAGGGCCGCGTCGGATGTACACATCGTGACACAAGTGAATGAGGTCGCCGTCCAGTTCACCAGACAACACCGGTTTGAATTTGGTCCAGCCCTCCCGGGACAGACGAATGTGGGCCGGGCACGGTTGTGTAGGGTCCGCATCACAGATGTCTCCCACCTCCTCCATGATATCGACCTTATCCGCATAAACGTGCAGGAAAACCTCGGGGTCAAGCTGAGATACGCCCGTATTATATGCTCCGTCATGGTCAGTACGTGAATGGTACAAGATTTGACTGTCTCTCGTATTTATAGGGAGAACCCCGTGAGATCAAAGGATCGGGTGATCATATCACTGGGCTGACTGAGTCTAGCCAGATAATCAATGGCATCATGGTTTGCCTCCGCTTCATTGCTAGGTTTGGTAATTTGTTCATTGGGTTCTGCCGCCGCTTCACTCAGGGCACGAGCCCACTCCAACTGAACAGCTGACCGCTCGTCCGGAGTAAACAGCTGGTCCACGATAGGCACCACCTTCTCGAAGGCTGTCCACAGATCGGGGTCTAGGGTGAAGCCTCGCGTAGGGTCTTGGTAACGGCCCAGGCGTGGGAAGAAGGGTCCACGGTATACGTAGATGGCATTGTCTATGTGGATGGGGTGTCCGTCGAGCTCGCCGCTCAACACCCGTTTAAATTTGGTCCAGCCGTCACGGTGTAGCGTAACCGTATTCGATACGGTCTCAGCGGGCGACCAGCAAACATCTCCACGGTCTTCCACGAGGGTGACTTTATCTTCATAGACGTGTAACCCCACCCGGGGTGTAAGGGGAAGGATGGCTCGTAGGACTGGTGACATGCTTGATCCAATGACGAACGGTGAATGACACACACTCTGTCTGACCCTCGTATTTATGGTGAGGTCCCACTGTCAATGCCACAGCGCCAGGGTCAATAGGGCACAGACTATTGTGAAGCCAACCAGCCGTCGCTGGTTCCGGCGTGAGCGCTCGTGGTCCATAGCCCGAGCATCAAGGATGGCTGTCATAGTCCAGTAGTGGTGAGTGATGGCGCACCTCTCCATCGAGTGCACTCTGTCGAGGACCGCTTCTGTGAACTCTTTCAGGATCTGGCGTCGCCCCTCGTTGTCGTCGCCATCTGTAAACATGGACCGGACCACTGCTCGGTAACCCGTGAGTGAATTAACCACGGTGGCATGCTGTAAAATGCGAGTCGCATAGGGCTGGATCTCCGTCATGGCTCTGCAACCGTAGAAATGAAGGTGTAGGATCCAGAGGGACGTGTTTTATAGACCATGTCACACATGCGCGCGCGCCTAGATGTAGCTCTACGGGTGTAGTCCGTGATATGTACTATTCTGATTGGTTATGTGGCTCCTATAGAGATAGTACCTTATCGACAATGGGGACTACTTGTTCCAAAGCCGTCCATAGATCGGGGTCCAGGGTAAAACCACCGTCGTTCAGACAGAGGAGTCGAGCGAAAAAGGGACCGCAGAAAATGTAGACGTCGTCACACAGGTGAATGCTATCACCGTGCAGGTCACCCAACAACACCCGTTTCAAGGTAGTCCATCCTTCCGGTGACAAAGAGACGTGCGCTTTGGATTCAGTCGTACACCAACACCTAAGTCCGCTATCGATGAGGTCCACTCGTTTGGGGTACAACAATAGGGTGCAGCCAGGTGTAAGCCTCCGGGTAGCCACAATCCCTTCTTTCACCTCGGGGTGTAGTAAGTCATCCACCTTGGGGAGTACATCTTTCAGTGCCATCCATAAGGGTGGACAGAGTGTGATATAGGTACCGCCACTCTGTTCCAACCGGGGAAAAAGGGAATCGTCTCCAGCAGTGCGTATGTGCACACCGACTTCCACGTGCATGAAATCCCTTTCGGGCTCTTTTCCCTGTAACAATCGTGTCAATAGAGTCCAGCCTGATAGCGATAACAAAATCTTCACCTTCTGCGGTGCGTCTTGGACCAGCTCCAGGTGATGACGATGAGGTAGACGTCGGACGTCAGTTGGAATAACGCAAGCTCTGTTCCGCTCGCTGCCATGGTGGGGAATGAAAAGCGAACGGTTAGAGAGGTGGCTTTATAGTGTACCTGTTGGGTAGGGTTTTATACACCGTGTGAGTCATGGGCACTTGTTATACTCGCTTGCGCCATAAGGTCAATAAGGTTAGAAATGCGCTTTTTTCTACTACGCCCTGTGACGGCCCTTCGTGAAAGTCCGTGATTGTTCGGTAGTGTAATGTTATTTTGTATAGGATTTCATTTAACATGAGATTTCACTAGTCAAAGCTTAAGCACAAAATGAGGATAAATAGGCCAATGAATGCAGCAATGCCCTAAATATTCCCACTTTTATACACCTACATAGAAGTACCCGGATGTAGGCGCGGGCGTAGGCGAAAGCATTCCAGTACCCGGATGTAGGCGCAGACGTGAGCGAAATTCTAGTACCCGTCCATTGGTTCTTTTATCGATCGCTCATTGGCTCTTTTTCTCGACCGCTGATTGGTCCAAATGGAACTGCCCATCCTTCCCAGGTTAATTTACAATCCCCTTTTGGGGTTCAAGCTCTGTATATCGATGCCGCAACATTGTCTCCGAACCTTGCCGAAAGGGAGACCCTGGATCTTTTGACCTGGATGTGACCTTTGACCTTTTGACCCGACATTCATCCGCGCACTTCCGGAGAACTCGCGCGCGCGCTGCGGCCGGGGCGGGGCGGGCCGGGCCGGGCCGGGCCGGGACAAACCCCGGAGGTTGAACATCCGGACGTCTAAGAGAACATTGGAACTCTTCTGGGTTTGGAGGTGAAACCCGGGAGTGACGTCACAACCCACGTGACCTGCGCAGCAGAATGGAAACGACACCCTAGTCTAGCCCCCTCACATTCACATGGATACCTCACTCGATCTCATCGGCCCACTAGTGGCCCACCTAGATCCCAAAACGTCTATTTCCATACACTTTGTCTATTGCGCATGCGCAGAATGACGATATTCCTACCCACATCCATCCCATCGGTTGCCCCCTCACATAGGCTTCACATTGATACCTCACTCGACCCCATCGGACCATTAGTGGCCCACCTAGATCCCAAAACGTCCACCCCGTATGGACCTATACACCCATAGCCATGCAGTATAGGCCTATGGGCCTACCCAGGCCTCGGTGACTTTTTCTAAAAATTTCACCGTTTCGCTCCGGGACCCTTCCCATCGTGTTCTAAATGACGAGACGTGAAAAACAAATCCAAGCAACCCATATCACAATGAACGTGTGTGAATTTCCCAGGTTGGACCTATACCCCCATGGCCAGCCTATGGGCCTATATACAGACCTCGGTGACTTTTCCCAAAAATTTCACCGATTCGCTCCGGGACCCTTCCCATTGTCATTTTCTTGGCGAGACGAGAAAAACGCGACCCCACAAGCCATAGTAAAGCCCACGAAAAAAATTGACCATCCCCATACCCCATACAGGCATTTTCCCTTATATTGTATAATACACACCCCTATTGTAGGGGTAAAGTCCGTATTCCGCTTTTTATAGTTTCGGGAAAAAATCCAAATTTTACATGTACCCACCCCATTGACTTGATAGGCAGGTCCCAATAAGCCCGGGACCGATATTAGCCCTTTTGGCTTGGGTTGATAGGTGTTTTCCCCTATTTTAGGGGTAAAGTCCGTATTCCTATTTTTATAGTTTCGGGAAAAAATCCTAATTTTACACGCACCCGCCCCATTGACTTGATAGGCAGGTCTCAATAAGCCCGGGGGCCGATATTATCCCTTTTGACTAGGGTTGATAGGTGTTTTCCCCTATTTTAGGGGTAAAGTCCGTGTTCCGCTTTTTATAGTTTCGGGAAAAAATCCTAATTTTACATGCACCCACCCATGACTGGATGCCCCTTCACGAATGCTTCACTTTGATACCTCACTCGACCCAATCGGACCATGCAGCGTATTTCAAGTCTGGGGACTACTTTTCTCCGCGGAAGCTTTTTCCCGAGACCGCATCACCACCAGACCGCATCACCGCGGAAGAACACAAAGGTTAAAGGTTGCCGGAACTACTTTTGACCTCCACGTGACCGTGAGCTGGTGGCGCCACAGGCGCCACAGAGGTGAAAGGCGATGTGGCGTCCCCTATACTTTAACCTGGAAAAAAGGGGAACCAAGAGTTACCTCCCTGGAAAATAAGAATGGATTTACGTACTCCCTACTACTACCAACCCCCAACTTCAGGAGCATGGATTTCAGCGTGACGGAATCACAGTACTTTAAAATTTCGTGGCGCTCGTTACTGAAAATGTGTTAAATATTTATAAGCAGACTTTCCACGTCGTATCGCTTAGTTATTGCTGTCAAATTTTTTCAACTAAAGTAAAAATATTTATAAGCAGACTTTTCACGTCGTATCGCTTAGTTATTGCTGTCAATTTTTTCAACTAAAGTATAAAATCCTCTGAAATATTGCAGATTTTTCGATATATTATCATTGAGAATGTCCTTCACAGTGTCCTCCTTTTTGACTAGTGTTGCTTGTCTAATGTTCTTGTTGCTCTGTTTCGATTTGATTATTTTAGTATGCCATCTCTTACTACATATACAGTATCCAAGGGTGATCAGACTTTTTTTCTCGTGAGAAAAGACTGATTGTGTCACCACACGAGTTAAGTCTAGTCCGTGACGGAAATACGAGTGCGCATTTTAAAAGATCTTTTTAAATGGTATTTGCCATTCAGTAGAATGCAACTTCTCTTCCTTGAGAATTTCCCGAGTTGATCAGATTTATACATTGTTGAAAAAACCCCATCTTGGAACTGTGTTCAAAGAACACATGTTCTGTGTTATTGGTGTGTTCCCGGAGATAATAGGAAGCGAATAGGAAAAACACAACATGCTAATGACCTACGACAAACTGTGGAATGAATTTTCTGCTAATTGAAAATGTCTGGCGATGGACGACAGCATAACAACCGTATAGCATATAGCCCAGATTCAGACTTAACAACAACAACAACCACGACATCAACAAACAACCTGAGGCAGATCGATTTGCACAGTTGAAAAAAAACAAAGAAGAACAACTAAGGAATTAATTATATTCTGGGACAGAATTTCATTTGCGGTGAAATCTTTCCTGTGGTTAAATTTAACATTTGTTCCTGAATACAATCAGTTAGATCTAGTGTCAGTCATATTCTTAGAATTAGAATTAAAATTCAATTGAATTTAACTTTGTAATTAGTGAAAAAATACCTCTATATGCATTGACTTGAAATTGTGACATTTCGGTCTCTGAACTGTTGTTGTTCCATCAAAGATGATATCAATCATCTATCGGGTCATACTCTTCACGGTAGACTAATTAATTTATACAGATAAACACTGTTATCTGCTTTGAGCAGTCGTGCAAGGTATGCAAAGGTCCCTCTGAGAACCTTGATTGAAATCATAAAAAAACCTTAAATCAAATTGAAGGTATCTAAGAAAACGCTTTCAGCTGATGGCCTTTCGTGAGAACATTTTCTCTTGATTACATTGTATTATGTGAACGCTATACCTGAAGGGACCGTATATGTATACCTGTACTATTGAAAAGTCTGTATTACAGAAAGTTTTGCATTGTCTCCGAGAATATAACACGGTTGAGACTACATGGTTGATTTTATTTGTTTACATTTTAAAAACAGTAATATATCCGCGAGCGACAATACCTGGTTCTATGAAAATGACTCATTTTATATATGGACGCCAATTCGCTTAATTGGAGATGTACTGGACAACGTTCAATTTTCAAAAAGTCAGAATGTGTCTGCAAAACCTATATGAAAATATGTTATTGGTGACAGAATTGGCAAGAGCGCTTTGGTTGCTCATGGTGTCATCTTGGTTGCTAGGAGAAACAGCGGACAAGTTCGCATGCGCGATGATGCAAAGCGCCACAATCGGACTGATGATTATCACACCTGGAGAAATAAAACCAACAATCTAATTGAGAACTCAAAATCATCTTTTTTATAAATCTGTTTTAGCAAAAGGAAATGCGGCGATTAAGGACTTTTGGAGATATTTTAGGCAGTTAGCTCCCGGAAGCTCATCCGTAGGCGATACAAATGCGGACACTCCAGATTCTATCGCCTCTGCCTTCAATGAACATTTCGTGGATGTTGCTAGGATAATCTCAGACTCTGACAGAACAAACAATTTCGACAAACTGAATAACTTTATTGAAACAAAACTTTCAGATAACAATGAATTCGAATTGCCACCTATGGATGAAAAGTTCGTTTTTGACCAGTTATGTAGTCTTAGCGCATCGGGATCTGTAGGTCTAGAGGGCTTACATCCAAAATTTCTTAAGCTTGCTGCTAGCAGCGTATGCCAAAGTCTTACTATGATATTTAATACATGTATTGTTTCCGGGTCTTTTCCTGATATTTGGAAGATTGCCAAGGTTGTGCCTCTTTTCAAAAAAGGCGACATTAGGCAATTAGGCAATTACAGACCCATTAGTATACTGCCTGTTCTTTCTAAAATCATCGAGAAACATATACATTTACATATTTCTGAATTTCTTACTAATTTCGATCTTTTACATCCAGCTCAGTCTGGTTTTAGAAAGAGTCATTCATGTCAGACTGCTCTTACTGCTATGTTAAACTCATGGACAGATGCTATTGACAATAGTTTTATGGTTGGTACAATATTTGTCGATCTTAAGAAAGCATTTGATCTTGTCAGTCATGATATTTTATTGCAAAAACTTAAAATTTATCATTTTAGCGATTCACTCATTCACTTTTTATCGTCGTACTTATGTGATAGATCTCAAGTAGTTTCCTACAGTGGTGTATTATCTAGCAGACTTCGAGTATCTAAAGATGTTCCACAGGGGTCCATTTTAGGCCCACTGTTGTTCACATTGTACATAAATGATCTACCCTTGTATGTTGACAACTGTGATAGTGTTCTCTTTGCTGATGATTGTACGGTTTCCACCAAAGGCAAAAAAGTACAACCGATATCTAACGCATTGTCAGATGGTTTCAGTCAAGTATGTAATTGGTGTGACGATAACCAAATGGTTGTAAACATGCAAAAGTCCAAATCTATGCTAGTTACCACTACTCAGAAAAGATGTCATCTTGACGATGATCAAATTATTGTACACCACGAAGGAACTGTTTTAGAGCCTTCCAAATGTGAAAAGCTCCTTGGCATTTACATTACTGAAAATTTGGTGTGGACGAATCAAGTCGACAGTATTTGCAAGAAAATTTCTTCCAAACTGTTTTTACTTCGTAAGATTAAACCTTTCCTGCCTTTCCATTCTCGTTTAACCTTTTACAACTGTTTTATCTTCCGCATCTTGATTTTTGTTGTAATGTGTGGGGGCACGGTACCGTCTATGACACTGTTCGCCTTGAACGTCTTCAGAAACGTGCCGCTAGGCTTATTTTAGACTGTGATTTTACTGTTCCATCTAAAACTTTATTTTGTAAACTCAAATGGTTACCTTTCAGCTATCGCTTAAAATTTCAAGAATCTGTTTTCGTGTATAAAGCTTTTAATGATCTTGCTCCATCTTATTTATCCAATATTTTAGAAAAATCAAACTGTACCAGGACTCGTTCCTATATGATAGGACTACATTAAGGATCCCTTTTAGTCGTACGAATTTACATCAATCTTCTTTTAGTATATCTAGTGCCAAACTATGGAATGATTTACCAGTGGACATCCGTCACTGTCAAACTTTAACTTGTTTTAAGCGTAAATGTGCACAGTTTTACATGGACATATTTACTCTCTCACACTAATTATTCCATATATATTTTTTTTATTTATTATTTTTATATATATATTTATATTTTTATTATTTTATTTCATCTCATCCCCATATATACACAATTTCTTAATTGACATTTAATTGTATATACAGATTCTTCTTTAGATAAGTTTGTTGTATTTATCTACTGTATAATTGTATTGTTATATATTATCAGTTTTAGCCCACGGCTGCCGCGAAAACCAGTGTATACTGATGGTTTGTCCGTGTTTAAATAAAGTTTATTATTATTATTATTATAATTCAACTCGCCGTATCCCATAACCAATCAAAAAATGCAATCGCTCTCGAAATTGGCAACAAAGCAGAGTTCCAGCTGATGCTGGTCGCCATGACCTTCCTGTTAGCTCAAGGGTGTAAACCGATTGTTTCTCCACGCTAAGAAGCCTTTATTTTTTATGGTAGAATTCTGATTTCATAGATTGCAACATAAACCTGGTATACACGTAATTCCTCATAAGATTCCGGTGTTTTATTAAAGATTTGTTCAACACAATCAGCAAAATTGTGATTCCAAGCTTCTGTCTCGTGTTGAACATATACAGAAGCGCACACCGTTTCACCCCTTCAGCCAGGTGAACTGTCATGTTGGGATAACCTGAACTGGAACTCCGACCTGGCTTATACCATTCCGGTTGCTATGGGTCATCTTGGTTGCTAGGGAATGCGTCGTGGGAAGTGGTCATGAATGTGAAATTCAAGATACCAGAAAGCTAAACACATTGGGGTCATTTTGAGTCTATTTGCATGCTAGCCTATAGTATTGAGTCAATTACTGGCTGATGCAGCAACAACAACATCTTTTCAGTTAGGGGGCAGATTTTGAGATCGAAAACGAGGCCGGGCCACGTCATGGGTCAACTGAGACAGTCAGACGACACTCGACATGGCCTTGGATAATGTATAGGACATTAGTACCTCGTCCCACACTGCTAGGAATCCATATTGGCATCCATGTTGAAAGCACAGTATCGCGCCGAAACTTCGAACAGCGCACGTCAGCTGTATGATTTTCGTTACCATGGAGATCAGCTCGAGAAGGAAAACCAGGAGAAACACCTCAAATTAGAAGAGATCCTCTGCGGGTGGAAATCAAGGGAATATCCATTTCATTTGGATATATATTTTATCTCCAGATAAGGGAGAAATACAACGAGGACTATGTGAGCGGAAACGCATCCTGTAGCATGTGATGTGCCTCACGTGCGGCGGATCACGGTTTACAGCTGAGAGCTGTAAAATCCTTACACCATTAATGCGCGAGGTACTATGACTTCGACGGAATAGGCCGAGCAGTCGCGAATGAGTCCGACGATTGTGTACGAAGATTGGGATGGCTCCTATAAATAGTGATCCAATGAGAATATTCGTCTAAATTTAAAATGGCGCGGGTCGAATAACCAATCGCTGGAAGGAAGACATCTGGAACAGCACGCTGACACTGTTAATATCTTATAAAACAAGGGAGGGGTGCAGAGATGGAACAAAGCACGCCTGTGCGCAGTATACCAAGATACGGCGGATAAAGAATAATCTGTATAATCATGAAGTTGATTAATAATATCATAATATGGTATATTTTATTTTAATGGTATAATTTAGCACAAAATACTTATGTTACGTATATCAATACATGGCACTTGAAACGTTCTTACAAGAAAAGTTTTGCGATTTGATACTTGAGTATATAGCTGTGGTACTTTTCAAGCACCAACCAGGGCGGGTACTATTAAGAGTTCTCATCGAAAAGTGAACATCCTCTCGTTAGGTTTTGACTGGCATGAGCGAACATGTTTGCAAATGCATTCCAATCCATTCGTATAATTCGACATCGATGAATATAGATCTTTAGTCCATTTTGATTATAACCAATACTGTATTGATGAGATCGAGTATTACAAATGGACGAGGCTATAATAAAGACACAAATCATTCGATATGGAAATTTCGTCTTATAATGGTATTATTAGAGTTCTTCTCTCTAAATTGAGTTACTTTCCTGTTGTATTATGTCAAGTTTTGTGTTTAATATTTGTGAATATATATAGGACTACCCCATGCACGGGGTTCAGTTAAAACAACTATAAAAACGTCTCTAAATTGTAATAAAGGTTGAATTCGTGGGGAAATAAGAAAATCCGAACACAAGGACATGAGCTTTTTTTCTTTAGTACACTAATTCCTATTCTCATATTTGTTAGTTTAAACATATGGATACCAATAGCATTGCCATCTGATCGTGGGAAAAATTTCGGAAGGGAGGAGTGGTAAAAAATAGAGTGGGGAGGGGGTAGGGTCGTGAGGTCATGGGGTCGGTACCTGGTTAGAGTACCACTATTGTCGTTATCATTCATGTTTTCTTAGCTATACTTATTAGTTATGTGCTGCGTATTATACTTTTGTTCGAACTTGTGATATTGGTAAATTTTTGGAGTTAGAGATTAAATAACGCTGACCAGTCATCATGGCGGTATTTTTCTGATCAATTAATCTATACCACAGGGGTTCCTGAAAGTAATTACAGTTCTGCGAAGGGAACTTAATTGTCAGTAATGAGAGCAACTCGGGGACCTTGACCGTCTGGACATTTGTAAGATGTGTGAAAATGTTCTGTGTAGCTGAGGCGATATAAGTGGATAAAATTAGCGAGAAATTACACTCCTGACGTAATATTCTCCTATAGTGCCCCATCTGGCCTGTGGATTTCACAATACAATTATATTTCGCACGGACATGATGTTTAGCGGTCAGTATAATTTTCCCACGAGCTATAGGACAGGCGAAACCCAGGTTTTTCCACAGCAGGAAAGAAATGGTTCACAAGTTCACAAATGCAAAAAAAAAGTTAAACTATTTCCCTTCGGGGTTTATTACAAATCGGAACTCGACTGTTTGCCTCATCAAAATACCATTAAAATAGTTCAATAAATTACCAGAAATACCTACAAACGTACCTTAATTGACACAAGTCATACTTTCCTCTTTGATCTTTGCCGCCATCGCGTGACCAGAGATATGTGTGATTTGTTATCAAGTTTTTATGGCTTTTGTTTTTTTGAGGCGTGTTTACATCTGTCTTTTCAAGGGGCGATTCTTGCTCGTACCTATCTATCCGCTATAGGGGACAGAAATATGTTTATGATGTCTTCATCACCACTTTGATGGACCTCAGATAATGGTTCAAAGAAATAAAACACAATAGAGATACATATGTGCATATTAAAGACAATTAAATCAACGCTAATTATTAACAAGTTATTTCCTGAGTTTTGTCCACGCACATGTGTATATTATCTTCACGCCCTGTTGGGCAGAATGACCATGAAAGAAATACTATTTATTGTTTTATTTTTTTTCAATAATTAATATATTTATCATAAAATATTTATCAAATATATATGAAGCCGATACAATATGTGAATTATTTCAGGGGAAGGTATACTCGAGAAAGGTGCAGTTCACTTTAATTTCCGGATCCTGATTTATGAAACAATGCTACACGGGCAATCAGAGCTCCCCACAGTATGACATCAACCAATAAAACGAATCTCAATACACTCCCACAAATAGTCAGGTATAAAGTTGGCGCTATTATTTCCCTGTGGGGCAAAACATTTTCCGTCTTCCCGGTCCTTGCTGCAGGGTATAAGATACAGGCGTCACACAAAACAGAACACAATACATAACAGCATTTCCCATATTTGGCATTTTCTTTCATATACGTGCTTTATTTTTGACAGATAAAAATGAATGTCTCGCGTATATATCCCCTCAGGACAATCCAGAAGTGAGAAAAGAAGACACCTACTATATGTCTAGTTTTATTAGATTTACAAGATAAAGGAAAATAAAGAAATGAAGTAAAACAGTATAGAAAACATAGAGAATAGGTCATACACATTTTCTTCACCTGGTCGACAGGTCATTTTAGAGATGTCCAAAGGTGTTATTTTCAGCGTCGACGATATGACATGAGCATTCCTGAGTTGTCTAGTTTGACATTCTAAGCGACTCACTATAGTCTCATCAGCTGGTGAGACTATTGTGATCATGCATGTCTGTCTGTCAATCTGTCAATCTGTCCTATAATAAGCGAGCTGCAGTTTGGTGTACGTATGATGCTGTTCGATCAATGTGTCCGTGTGAAATAATATCGAGAGTTTCTCTGATGAGCATAACAATGAACTTATTAAAGATCTAAGGTATATCGTAATAATTTCGGGTTCGTTTTTCAGGATGAATTATGTTGACAAAAATGGATGATGAAAAAGTACAAATACTATTTGACTGATATATATTGCATACATTGAAATAAAAGTCCGACCCTCTTGATTTCCCGTGTCTTATAATAATTCTTCTTCTTCATACTGGGTCGTCATGGTATTATGGTGTTCCAGCCAGGAAACTGTATAAAGCGATTTGTTTACTGAATAAATCAGCTGCAGCTGCATCCTCGCGACCCAGTGTGTCGATCAATCTGTTAGAATCGATACACTTGTTTGGTTAGTTATATAAATAGGGAGATCCCGCGCCACACCTATAGGGATAGAGAGATCAAGTGCCCTTTCTATACTACTACTCGTTGCGCATGCGCAGTCGACCCATTCTACTGTAGGGTGCAAGCCTGGCCCATGGAATCTCAGGTAGCGAAAACCCCAGGTCTCTCGCCCCACCCTATCCCGCGCCACACCTATGCGACCCGCTGTGCAGTGAGTAAAGCGGAGAAGGAAGAGGAGTAAGAGTCGGACACGCCACGGATTATACTAGGGATATAGATCAAGGGGTTTCCTCTAAATCAACCCAATCAGTGAACGCGCTAAGCTAGTTGATTAGACCAATCCGCTGCGAGGTATGAGATGTGACAGGACTAAATTTCATCGAGGGCCAAACTGCTTTGATGTCAAGCTGAAATCGACATCGGAAGTCAAAGCAAAACCCGCAGGCTTGGGATATAGACATGCTGATTCAAAACAAGCGCGGGGAAGAAATGTACGAGATTGTATAATAGAGGCATCGAATCAAGAACTCATTCGAATCGCCAAAATGTCCAGGTAAACCCCCTGCGAGGCTTTTGGATTTACCTGGACTTATGAAGATGTGTCAGCTGCAGCACACGCTATGCTGCAAAACACTCTTTAGTGAGTGACTTCGATAACTGATGTCTTCACTGCTGACAGTCTGACCCTCAAGTGACTGTGATCCGGCCATTTCACAGCTACGCATGCTTCACAGTGTCGACAGCTGTCAAATGCTTCACAGTGACTTCGACAGCAGATTGCCGACGGGCGGTGGTTCTCTTCCTTCACCAACCAAACTGACTATCACAATATGAGTGAAACAACCTTGAGTGTAATATTAAGCCAACCACCCCTCCCCCCACTCCACTCTCGGCAGCAGCTCAATGCTTCACCTCGACAGCTGCCCAGTGCGCCACACTGAGTTCAACAGGTAGCCAATGCTACACAGATATCTCAACATTTATAGGACCGCCATGTTTGATCACGTGATCGCAATGTATAGATTTATCCAACATGTTTGGTCACGTGATTGTAATTTGCATAAACTTGTCCGCCACGTTTGATAACATGACAATTCAACCCGGTGAAGAGGATTTTTCAACTCCATAAACTTCTCATTCTACACCAAGCGCCATAGTGTATTCTAATGGGGGATAAAATAAACAACATAGAGAAAAGAATGCGAACTCGTGATATGGTGCAATACATATTTTATTGCAAGCTCTACCAGGCATTCATTTCGTTCTGCTTTGCGCTTCTCCATTTAGCGCTGTAAGGGTCTCACGGACTGTACCGGAGTTGACCGGAGGTCATCTGTTACCACAGTGAACGAACATGGCGACCGTCTAACTGAGCGAATCGATATCAGTCGCTACTCACCGATATATATTTCCGCAACATATAGTTCTAGGGCAATTAGTCAAAAAGCTGTCTTCAAACTGTGTGAAACTGGCGTTTTGAAATACAATGAATAACTATTTAGTGTATTTCGAGATAAATATGCATTTTGCGATCAGTGAAACAGTCAGATAGAACAGTTTTTTGTTTTTACAAGAATCCTGTAAAAAATGGCGAGACCCCTACAGGGGTAAATGCAGCGTAGCGCAAAGCACCCTGGGAGAAGATGATTTTATTGATGAACTAATTACATAACATTTCAACACTTCATTGTGGATCAATAATATTGCATAGTTTTTCATACATAATATATCTAATTATGTTTGTATTGAATGATCTTAGTTTTCTTTCATTCATTCTTGAGAATATTATTTTTTCCTACGAAGTAGGCTACAGATCGCAAATTGTCCGGTAATGAGTCAGTGAGTCCATACGAATCCTTTCGTCGGCAAAATAAGGAGAACCATTGACATTAGAACCTTTATTTTTGGCATGAACGTGCATTAGGGCATTGTTACCAGCAAGTTCTGATCTGAAATAATTCTGATTAAATTAGATTTATAATTAACACTTCAGTATATTGTTATAGATATATGTAAACTGTAGCCTTTAACGTGTATCATCCAAACATTTCATCATTGACCACATCAGGCTTCAAATTCAGGTCAAATTACCCACTGATGGTGAAGTATCCTACATCAACCAATTAAGTCAGTCTGGTGCAATAACCCAGCAGAAGAAAGAAAGATGTGGTATCATCCTTCAGATTAGTCTGTGTGAGCAACAATGATAAAAATTTACTGAGTGTGAAACAAAGCCATGACGGCTGTTTAAAGGGTCTTAATTTATTTTCTTTGGGTAGAATTTAACCAGATAAAGTAACTTTGATCATCATGCCAAGAAAACTGTGGTCCGTTTTGCTCCAGCGTTTTATCGCGTTTAATGAGTATCAGTTTCCACCACCGAGTCCTGTCCGGCTAAAAATACCCTGTCATTGATCCATATTCCACTGTATGCCACATGGCCCTATTACTGAGGTTAATCTTAACGTGCATCTGGGACAATTCCACAATTGCCCGACAGCATAGGCCTACTGCATATACCCTCAAACAATCAGCGCTGTTTGCATAACTTAAATTGTTAAACCATATCATTGAAATAATATAGCAGAAAACATTGATGTGAGTTATGATATGTACACTATGACCAAGACATGTTCATAATGTGCTAATCGGATAGTTAGGACAATCATTACTTTGCATCAGAGAGTGTGTGACTTGGATTCAAGGGTTAAGACTTTGGAGAGAAATACAATTTTGACAGCAGAAATATGACCCCGCCATTTGCTGATTAGAGCGATAAAACAGGGTAGGCTAAATGGACCCTTTTCAATGCAGTATTTCTTGGCATGGATGTGAAAATATGAGGACATACTTTGGGGTTTTTTGTACCTCTTGAATATTGACTATATATCACACTTGGATATAATTTGAACAAAAAATTACATGTGTAAACAAATATGTCTAAATTTCTCTTGTCATTTCAAATC
>JAVTVY010051437.1:0-28155 GCA_036873755.1 Hanleya hanleyi | reverse complement strand
GATCTACAAGTATGCATACATTAGCCCTACTTTTATACTGATTTACATACTCTTACTAGCTTGTAGCCAATCAAGAGCTCCATAGTAAAGTTGTATTTCAGCCATTGGTTCAGTATAGTGAATGACTGGTCATTGGTTTGGTCTAGAAGTCTATATTCCTCTGCATATTCAGTAGTACGGTATTGCCAGACTAATTGTCGTATCCCTACGCTGTTGAGAAAAAAATAGTCCGACTTTAAAACTGTGAAAATCAACTTGTTATTTCGTCTAAAAGTTCTCAGAATGGATTTGAACGATAATAAACGCCTGTTTTATCGGAAAACGGCAACTTGTACTTTGTCTTGTAACAGAATTTGTAGGAACCTGTGACATTCTGTCAAAAACGAAAGTAGTCAAAAACGAAAGTAGTGCCCATGTGTTTGTTCTTCCTGCCAACACATCCGATGATGGAGCTGAGTTTTCAGTTGTAAAATGAACTGTGGTCGACGGCCACAGGGATTCATAGACGTCCGTTTTTACTACCGTTAAACGGTAGAAAAAAAATGTCAAAAACTGAATATAGACAGCAAAAAACTCAAAAGTGTACGTTTTGGACAAGAAATACTCAATGTTTTTGACGAAAACTCAATACTCGAAATGGTGCAAATTATTTCAGTGATGTGAAAATCATCGCCGATCCTTCGACAATTTGCGAGTTCTGCGAAACGTACACAAACGGAAGTGGCGGTTTTCACATGTTTTGCTGACGTAATGCGCTAACTAAACCTCGGAGACCTTTGCTCGATTATTTTTTGGGAGCCTCGAATACGCTCTGTAATGGTTCCCGACTGGCGCCGAAGGTATGAGTGTATTCTCCTTCGCTCGGCTGCTGGTGCACAGCTACCTACGTTAAACCCAACAGACGAAAACAGTCTATATGAAGGAATTGAATGCTAGCTGGCGGTCTGCAGACGAAAAGTACACGAGGGTGAAAATGAAACCTGGGACATTTTGGATATCATTTAGCAGATGAATTTGATTCGGATTCGTTCATAATTAGAATGACAAACAATTTTCCCTAAGACAGAACATCGGGCAAAGTAGAATCAAGCGGTAGGAAATTTATGAAAATAAAATTGGATCGTTTCTGCAGAGACATTGCGTGTATGATACCCGTCATGAACAACAACAACGCGGTCTAGCACTTTACGTTGAGAACATGCATTTCTTCAGAAGTCGGTTTATTTGAGGTCTAGATTTTAACTTTAACGGCATTGCATTTCTTGTTTATGTCCGTGACTCTTGAATTTTTGTTGGTAATTTTTATCTTTCACTGTAAAAACCATCATGGTATAAAATGAGAAAATGTGGTACAAAAATATCTGGAATTTCCTTATTTTTTTAATGTTTTTGCGTATCCTAAACCCCGGAAGAAGAAACAGGTAAATATGATACTGCTTGAATGTGTACGGTAACATAACGTGAAAGCATGTGCTGAAAGGATGTAAACTTGAAATTTTAGAAAACTTTTGAATTTCAAGTTTTCATTTTGAAAGACTTATGAAAATACAATGGAGCAACCCCATAATGTGCTTCGATAAAACATAAGTTTGGGTATAGCATGGCCAATTTGTTGTCCGCCAAATTGAAGTGAACAAAATTTCTGTCAATTAAAAGTTACATAAATTAAGGGTCAAATTTTGAAAATACTTCATCTCTCTTGTTGAAGCAAAAGTCACAAAGTGTAAATTATGCGTTAATTTTGACAACTCATTATAACTCAATTATTCTAGGCACCTGGGGAATAGGGCAGAATATACCATGTTACGGCAAGGCTATACTGTAGAATGTCAAA
Organism: Hanleya hanleyi; assembly: GCA_036873755.1. Taxonomy (NCBI): domain Eukaryota; kingdom Metazoa; phylum Mollusca; class Polyplacophora; order Lepidopleurida; family Hanleyidae; genus Hanleya; species Hanleya hanleyi. The sequence goes on along the minus strand of JAVTVY010051437.1, from coordinate 26,321 downwards.
TATTTACATATATAAATTTTGGAATTTGAAAATATAGTTCCAAAGTTAGTTGCAAAGTTCTAAAATAAAGATTTAAAATTTAAAACGTTTATCATGAATGTTAAATATCACTACATCCAGCCTTGGCATGCCAATATCCTAAAATGTGACACGCCCTCACCCATTGGTCACTCTACAATTCCACTCTGACTTTTCGTTTTGTAGATGAATGGTGCAAGTAATAACCACAGGAAGAGTATAGATGATGAGGATGAAGATTTCACCCCAGTTAACATTGACTTGAACACCGTGAAGAACATGCTGCACTCGTATGAGGCACAACAAGGCTTACCCGGTCCAGCGTCCAACATCCTCGACAGTATGGGCATTAAACTACAGCGGCCTGCTGAGAGCGGCCGTGAAAACGGACAGGCCAAATATAACCCATTCAAGTGAGGCATAATGAAAGGGGAGGTAACAAGTGCTAGCAATAGTTCAGATCATTTATTCAATTACATGTATAATTATTCTATTGTAAATTTTCTAATAATTGAATCATCTGAACTGTATTTTCCCATCCGAAGATATTGGAGTGACCAAATTTACTGGAATGTGAAAAAATACAAAACCATGTCTTATATTAGAATGCATCTATTTAATTTCCTCTAAATTTAAAGGAAAATCAAATAGATTTGGAAGGATTGATTTACCGGACATTTTCTGTCTCTTTGGGTAGAATCTGCTTTAAGTGCTCATCACCACAGATGAGTGAGAAATGGTGTATTTATACTCTCGTATCACAAAATATCTTTCTTCTAGGCAATCTACAGCATTTGCTGGATAAAAATACTTCATGTAGAACCCAACATATTTCAGAGTTTATTATATACTTGAACGTACCATTCTCACACTATCATAGGCTTATCCTTCTGTCATCAGTATGACAGCCTCTCTCTGATTACCCTGTGAACACATGGCAGGTTTATACAGGCCAGGCCGGATACGCAGTCAAATTTTCTTAGACAAGTTTTCATGCTGGCGATCTGAACAAAGCCATTTATGCCAAATCTTTCATACAGATAAACAAATTTTCTTTGGTGAGAGTTGGTGACAATGTAACTTGACAAATTGAATTTGATAGTGTGTATAAAATGTTGGTATCGATATTACACTGTTGGCAGGAAAATAAAATGATGATAGCTCGAGAGAAATGAGCAACTTATCCCTCCCCCCCCCCCCACACTAATGCTGAACTTGATCTCTTGTATATAACATATTTCTGTTTGTTTTATATCCAGTATAATTATATTGCAAAGATAAAATATAAACATAAAATGTATGTAATTTAGTTGAAAATTAATATTTAGTATTAGTGAATTTAATATCTAATGTACATAATTCATGTAATTGTCTCCTGCAACTTGTCATATGTTAAACATAATGTCCATATATAGTGCATTCATATATTGTCCGTTGGATGTATTGTTCGTTCATGTAGACAACTTCTAAACGTTGAACTTCTTTCCTCCTAGACCTTCTCTTCATTGACGCTCATCTTCATACTCAGGTCAGCTTCTGCATTGCCACTTTGAATTAACCTTGATAAATCAGACCACCAAAAGCCTTCAAATCTGAGGTGTAAATTTCATCTACAAACCAGAGATGAGCCAATCAAAATATACCCAATGACTGTTTGTAGGGTGACGTATTCTCTCAATAGTTAATGTCATTCCTACTAATATGGGGGTAGGGGTGGCCAGATACAAAGGAATTCAAATAGATTCAAGATCCTTGTGTGTCTACTTATAAATTCCTGTGAACAGAGTCAGTGCGCTGATCAATCAAGGCTTATTCAAGGTGTGAATGGAGAAGTAGACTTGTCTATAATGATGTTGCTTTGCAGTCATTATATTACAGGTTAGCTCCAGTCTTCAACTTCACATTTGGTTCTACCCTTAAACAACGAAGAACACCGCTAGCATTGCAGAAAATTCTCTACAGACTGATCATAGTACTAATGAATAACACTGTAAAAAACCTTCCTCATTCATCATTGTGGATATTATTGTCATTTTATTTAGTTTTGATTACATGATAATACTTGTATTTTGATGAGATATCAATTACATGTAGACTGATTGTTGCATACTTGTACTTTGCATCTCTACTGTGTTTTAATAAGCTGGTTTAATATGAATATATCTTGCCAATGTAGTATTTGCTGTTTTTTTCCATTTTGATGAATCAAAAGTATTCTGTCACAAGTTATTTACATTTTATTTTGGGATTTGGAGATAACTGGGACCGGTTGTTCGAAGCGCTTTTAGCGCTAATACAGGATTAAATCTGCCTAATCCAAGGTTTAAATTCAAGTGGTTTGGCGCTAATAGCGGTGTTAGTAGAATCGCTGGTCGAACAATCGGCATGTATTGAAGACAAAATTGCTCAGAATATTGCTTGGCAACTTTTGATACCCTTACCATGATCATAAAATAGGTATAAATTGGTCACAGACCATATATCTGTATATGTAGAATCAAATATCTTGTCCAATGAATCTTTGATCCGCTGGTCGGAAGCGTTAAGTGAAATGTGAATATATATCCTTGTTTTAGTATCCGGTTTGTGTAAAACTTACAGTAATCCCTCTAATAATTCAATCACAGGAAGTGAAATTTCCCTCCATAAAAATCTTGGCGGTGATCAAATTTATTAGAACAGGAAGTTGACAAAATGGTTCAAAATCATACAAGTAATCCATTATTTCTTCATTATTTCAAGACTTTTAGAGGGTGATCTAATTTATTAGAACCACCGATTGAACTTTGTCCCCAAAATTGGGGGTGATTGAATTTTCATAGGAGGTTATTAGAGGGGTGAATGTAGATAATGCTATATCCTTCTCATTCCGTATTGTTTTCTGTAGATGTGAATGAGGGAGCCTGTAGTGGGAAATTTTGAAGAAATAACTTTCAAGTTCGATTTTCAGCCTCCAAAATATTGGGCATCTGATTGCATTTCCAGCTAAAACATTCCCTCTCAAAGAACAAACTCAATTATTCTTGTGAATTACATTGGAAAATTACATAGTGATTATGAATTAAATTCCAGAAACTGGTTCCTAATTCATTTCATTTGTGCTCTCTTCGATGACATGTTTGTCGATTGTGTCCTGCTACAGGTACTGTCTCACAAGATGTTCCATTATGCTAATCAGATAGTGTCTGTTCTGTTACAAGTAGGTACCCCCACCCCACCCCTTCCCTTCACGATATGGCTGAAAAAATGTTGAAAGCGACATTAAACCCTATTCACTGATTCACTCACTCAGAAAGTGTCACTCACTCTGTGATTGTTGCCATAGTAGTGTGTTGCCATGAATAAATCTGCTCACTATTGCACTGCGTAACACAGTCCGTTGATTGTTGTGACAAATCTGCCCATCAATAGGTCTGCAGTAATGATGTGGGAGTACATGGTTTATGGAATACCATGAAGAGCAACAGAGATGAGCCCAATTATGATTTACCTGTTGGGGAGCATCCTCTCGAGCCAGTGTATTGATGCACTAGCTTGGTTAGTTACCCATATGAGTTCTGGATATAAATAGATACAGGGGTTTCCTCTAAATCAACCCAATCGGTGAACGCTCTAAGATAGTCGATCAGGCCAGTCTGCAGCGAGGTATGAGATATGACAGGTTTGAATTTCATCGTGGGCCAGACTGCTTTGATGTCAAGCTGAAATCGACATCAGAAGTCAAAGCAAAAACCGCGGGCTTGGGATACCGACATGCTAATTCAAAACAAGCGCGGGGAATGAAATGTACGAGATTGTACAATCGAGGCATCGACTCAAGAACTCATTCGAATCACCATAAATGTCCAGGTAAACCCTCTGCGAGGATTTAGGTTTTACCTGGACTTGTGAAGATGGTTGGGGAGAGGGTTACTCGTAGAAGAAGTTGGGTAGGAGTAAGCTATCAGGGGTGCCAAACCCTGACCCTAATGCAGATCAAACTTGTGATTTTCACAACCCCTTTTCATCCTTTTTACCTGGAAATTGGGACAGTTTTGATGGGATACATGGAGATATCAAGCCTACTTAACTGAGCTGACCGAAAAAAAGATATTCTAATCCTATTTCAGACAATCTATACAGGACCTGGCACATTTTGATGAGGTTTTGGCCCCCATGAGGTGACCAATTTAATAATTATCTAATATATAAAGCCCTTCATTATTCATAAACAGTAACCTCTACAGTTACAAATAGTTGATAGTACTCAGAGATTAAAGTTAATTAAAGAATATGATGCTGATTTCACACCAAATGTAGTATTATTTCTACTTTACATAATAATGATGATTTTTAGATGAAACATTGTAGTGATTATTAATTTTTATAAGTATTATTTTTTTTTACTTATTCCTGATTACAGACGCTAGTATGTTGTATTTTGTATGGAGTTCAGAATCTCCAGCTTTATTTGCCAGCTTGTTTCGTTGTATGAGATATGCTTCGGTGGCTACTTGTAGATCTTTTATTATGTTTGAATAATTTTGTTTATATTAAATAAGATTGCTAATGAATAAGTGCATCATTAAAACATTGATCAGATTGAACGTTAATCAGATGTTGAGCTGAATACAATAAATTTTAGCTTCACGGGCATCATTTTTTTTAGCGCTGCACCAGTTCTTTTTATCATTCACAGCAAAAACTAATTGTTAAAATAATTTTTTTTTCAAACGTTTCTGTGTCCGAATTTGCACAAATAATGTTCTTGAACAGTGAGTCAAAGAGGTGTTTGATTTCTTCTTTTATTTGCAAGAAGTAGTATTATCGAAGGCTAACTCTTCACGTAACTCAAATAACTGATGATTTCATGCAAATTGTAATAAACTAGTGCATTGGTTCGCCAGAAGAGAAGGATATATTTGGTCTGTGCAAAAGAAAAAATCGAGGATAAAAAGCCTCCTTTTTTTCCAAGAAAGTGTCTGTGAAGGTAAAAATTCAGCCTTAATAGTTGCTATGTAAAATTTTCCATATGTTGTATTTAACTGTCAACTTACAGGTGAACATTTTGTGTTATAGATGATAATATTGTGCAATAATTAATTAATCAACAGGTCTCCTCAACTAAATGAATGTCTCTTTGTATGTAGCTATGTAGTCACCTAAGGTGATCACACAAATAGTCTTTTCACACAAAATTAGTATTTCAACCTGGTTAAGCTAGGTAATGTAATGCTGACCTATGTTGTATAGAACTGCTGTCAATCCCATCGAGGTACTTGTACGATGAATAGCTGCTGGATTAAATTAACTCCCGTCACTCAAGATGTTTGCATATATTCAGATTAGTTTGCTGGATCTGATCAAATGTATCAATAATACAATGGTTACAAACGTGTATTTTCAGTTATATGACCGTACGGCCAGCAGGCCAGATTTGTGATAACTATACCATGTGACAATCATTTGCATGTACACACAAGTTTGTTTTTTTGCGAATATTGTAAATCCGTCAAATTTTCAGGAAAAAAATGCTATCGGATTACACCTTTAGCTGGTGTTTCAGCCGCATGTATTATCTCCCAATTTCTCACATACATGAATCATTTCTTAACAAATTAAAATGCTGAAATCCATGCTTGTCCCATAACACATTTTTGTGTACTTAAAAAAACGATACGTTGCATTGTTTTGTGCAAGTTTATTCCAACTGTATCATGTCGAGATATTGTAGTATTTCCTGAAGTATTTGATTCCATTTTTGCAAATTTATTCCAGCAATATAGAGAGTAAACATTGTTGTATTTCGTTGACATGATTGCTAGTATTTGATTCTTTGATCTCCTTACTATGTTTGCCATGTGCCAAAATGGACCGGGTGTCATCTCATGGCATGTATTCTGACTAATTAAAGGAATGCTTCACTCGGTTCAAATACATTTTTAATTTGTAAAGCATTTACCTAAGAATCAAGTGTACCAAATATCTCTTGCCACTGATGATGGAAAAGTATTATTACATTCATTTCTGTTTCTTATTCCCCGAGCATCTGGGCGCTGCCATATTTGCCACTGCTTGTGCTGCATGAAAACAAGGCCGTTTCAACTGTCATGATACCGTAAGGATTGGAACGTCATTCACACATTGACACATCAAAACCTCCACGAGGTATTCATTTAATATAATGGTGGAATGTCTTCGTATGCTCATATGAAAATCAGTATTTCATCTATTCATTGCTCTTTTCATTTTGACAACACAAGAGGACTTAAACTTTGACATAATTTAGAATTCTATGTGACTTTGTTGTGACGTCAAGAAAATGGTGGTGCTCAGATGCTCAAAAATAAGACTTAGAATTGAATGAAATAATCCTTTCCTGTCTCCAATGGCAACAAATTTTGAGCACACTTATATTCAAGTACGAACCTTCACAACGAAAGCGTATTTGAATTGAGTGAGGCATTCCTTTAACAACTGAATGTATATGTGATCAGGCTTTTCTTAGTGGAAGGCTTTATGTAATCATACCAAGCTGTAAGTAACTTTCTTTTCTGTATTGTGAATAATTCATTTTCCATACTGTATGTACAATCTTCACTGTAACTCATAATTTGCTTAAATTTTTTATGACTGTTTTATTAAAAGATTTAATATGAATAGCTTTCTGCGTCTTGTCTGATAATTAAATCAATGGATTAATGCAGCATTAAAATCTGAAAATATTCTGCATGTATCTAACTTGAGGAACATCAGGAGTTCTTATTGTCCAGACACTTCAAACTCAACCAGCCAAGAACTCCGGATAAGATAGAAACTGACAATAGGGTTTTATGCAGCTGATATTCTCGATGACCAAGGAAATTCAGCTCTCAAAACCTAGACATAGAGCTATGCGGGGTTGGTCTATGTGGTGAAATCACCAGGGGGGGAAAAGTTATAATATTAGCACTAAATTCTTCATGTTCAAATATATACACAGGAAATCTTGACAGTATTGTGCCATACCATACACAGCGAAATATTCACTAGCCAGTACTGTGAGGTTCACAACTGAACAGTACTGGCAGGAAAGGTCCAGTTACCAGCAGGTTTACTGTGCAGTAATCGCACAGTTAGCATCCGCTGGTTAGCATCCGCTGGTTACCATCCGGTGGGCGACTGGACAGTACCATTCAGTTGGCAACTGGACGGTTACCAGATAGTTACTAGTCGGTAACTGTCGGGTAACCAGCAGATGAACAACCACTCATTACCCACATGGTAACCATGCAGTAACCGTCTGGTGAATAGTACCTGCCAGTAAGCAGCCAGTTACTGGTTCATTTTTAAACGCACAGTACTGTAAGGGGACCTTTCCTGCCAGTTCTGTTCAGTTTTGGACTGCACGGTACTGGCTGGTGAGGGTTGGCTGTGTAAATACCATTTATCATTTATCTGAACTCCTGGAGAGATTTCTGTTTGCCACATACATGAAACAAAACCTGTCTCGCCTCCATCTGTCAGGACTGTGCAGATAGCCGGTAAATGAGATCAGCCTTAGCAATGATACGTGGGCTGATGGCATGTTGCCGAGATAAGGAAATTTCGCATATCATTAAATAATGTGAACGTATATATGATTATGACAGTATGTTTGGCCGATGGTAGGATCTTGCGACTTGGAAGTACATGGCATGTTTGCTCTTCGAAGTGTTTCGAGTGTCAGATATACCCTCCGACTGCATGGAGGTTAAAATAGGTGCACAGCTTTTGTGTGCATGGTTCTACGGCCAACCAGGACTGTCCCTCACTAAAGGTTATAGAGAACCACCTCTCTAAAGTGGAGGTAAAAAAGGTCATTTTTGTCCAATAAATTCAAGAATATATCGAATGAAGTGACATCTGTCATAGGCGACCAATGACTTACATGTTCGCAACGGGCGTTTCAAGTGATATGTCGGTATACAGAGGTACCGCCGCCATAGTACAACAATGCTATATATAGTCTGTCGCCCAAATCTGATACCATAGTGAGGGGCAAGTCAGTACCTTGTGAAAATATGGCAGTCATTGTTGATTAACTCTTTGCTCCATGAGGACGCCTCAATCTGAACCATAGAGTGGATGCTGGTCTGTCCCATAGACCCAGTTTAGATTGTTTACCTGTAAATGGTCACAAAACAATTCTGTGGAGCCACAGGTATAAATAGATATTTTTTACCTTCACATGGAAAAGTATAAGTGATTTAGCATATTTAAAAGTGCTTGATATAATTGTTAACGATTTAAACTAATAAATTTATTAATTTGTTTGAGGCATCAATATGGAATGGAAAGGGGCGTTAAATAGCCTCATTTTGGGGCAATGGTAGCAACCCTATATGGGGCAAAGAGTTCAGCTTGTAGCCCAGGATCAGATGGGTCTCATGTGTACGTTAAGCCTGGGGTTTATCATTCTTCTGACATGGTGGTAACCAGCAATTGATGACCCAGAATAAATGCCCACATGCAGGCATGATGCTAGTTTGGTGTGCCTAATATTGTCATAATTGCAATATGTTAGTGAGTAGGATTATAATGTCGCACGCGCTTTCAACAATTTTCTAAATATTATGGTAAACAAGCAATTGGTTGGACTCCGGAGGGGGGGGATATCATCTTTGACAGGCCTCTACTCCATGATAACTCATGGGATGTAGGTTTGATATGCTTGGGCAGCCATTCTTCACAATCGACGGCAACAAGAAAATGGAGACCTACAGATGTATATGCATGACGACAATACGTCGGGTCAAAATTGGCCAAGGGGTAAAAGAGAAGAATAATTCCAATGTAACCCTCTGTGTTATCTCCCTTTAAATACCAGATTTATCATACAGGAAAAAACAACTTTCTGAAATTCTGCATCTTTATTCAGTGCATGTGTACTTTAAGCCCTCAATACACACATATTGAACCACTTCGCATATGAGGAGTGAACATGAACTAAATGTCTTGATGATATGATAACTGTATGGTTTATATACAACACATGGACATAAGCATGATAAAAAGAACAAGAAAAAGTAATAAGCATGCACATATATACCAGAACTGCGTAAATTGTGAAAGAGAGTTCTCTCTACTTGAATATCTAAATATTAAAAACTTTAAAGAAATCATTTTATATGACTTTTTACAAATGTTACTAATAAACACCATAAACATGATTCATGAATGAAGGATAATACTAAGGACTCCAAGGGAAGGATGAGTAGAGTAGTCTCCATGCAGGTCAATATTACTGATTCGTCAATCTCATATTTTCGGAATACAGATAAAAACAACAACCATGAACTACAAACCGGGGTAGTTGATTATGATTGACAATTATTATGTATGTATGCAAATGATATTTCATCAAATGAATTTCGATATTCAAATGACTTCAATTATATTCACGGAGATGAAATTGTGGAAAGCTGAATTAGAACAATAATTTTGTATCAATCAATTAGAATTATTGTAATAAAACAAAACACTCGGTATTACCTTAGGCATGAAACAGACGAGCAGGAACATTACAAAAATTATGTACAACTTATCTACAAGATGGAGATCAGTTCTAGAGCAGTCTGGAAAATGAGTGACCTTCCCTTGAATCACTGCAAAAACACTTCCTTTAGCAGAACCACTTTGATTGCACTTGAGGACTACCTCATGATCAAAATAAATCAATACTGGGCCAATGCTTATTAAGAAATGTGGTCTTGGGCAGGAGCATCATTGCCTTTGTATAGTTTGAATTATCAGTTGGTATTGAACTGATTGAATTACAACACCCTGTACTGATTTGGAGATATTTGAGAGAGCTTACTGAACATCTACCATCAATATCATGATGACCTACTGCACATGTACGTTATGAAACCAACACCACTGATGTGGAGATCAAAACGCAGCTTCTCAATAAACAGCGTTTTAGTTAAATTTAATTATACCATAAATATTTTCTCAAACTTGTTTTGAGATAGGATGAAAAATTGAGTGGTTGAATTCATCTATGTTGAAATTAGTAATTTGGCATTCAATAATCCAATTCGGAAAGGGTTTTGTCTCCCTTGTTCCACTAGAGGCGTACTGGTGCAGAGAACTTCTGGTAAGTATCAAAGGCCCTCGCAACTAGTTTCAGAAATTAAATATTCTGTTTCTCTAGAAAATTTCTTTCTACTGTTCATGTATACAGGATCTATAGGTTCATGTAGATAATATGAACAGAATAGTTCTTCAAAAAAAATATATTCTGGAATAGTTTAACGGATTTTTATCAATATTTTTTTTTCTCTGGAATATGTGTCAGAAGAGTTAGTACTTAAAGATGTAATCAGCCTCAAATCTGGGCTGAAATTGATGTCTCTCAAACTCGGCGAAAGTGAGATATGTTACAACAGGTACAAAATGAAACACATTTGACCACAAAAAACTAAACTTGTTTCCACCATTCACGAGAAAATAGAAGGAGTTGATCTCTAAAAATAAACAGCATGGCATGCCGTTTATTTTTCCACGACCGTGTCAACAAGCGTATACACGTATGGTGCATTCTACCAACGTATGCTGTGCGACATCACCGAACCGTAGGCACGAGCCATGACGTTATCCCATGGCTGCAGCTGTGCAGCATTCAAATTCGTGAGCGTCGCTACGTCACTCATACGTCACGCAGTGACGTCATTTTCCTCTCCGCGTACAACACACACTCAATGGCGAGACAGAAAAGCCGTCGAAGCGGGCAGAGTTACAAATTTCTCTGACAAGATATTCTTGCATTCGTTGTATATGACGATCCCACTATCGTCAAATATAATACATATGATGCTTTGGTAATCTTCCCTGCTGAAAAAAACGCACAGGGGAGAGGTTACAAAATCCATCCATTTTGAGGCTGATTACATCTTTAACTAAAAAATTTTTTAAAAAAGTTTTGTGGGCGTAAAGTTACTTTTTTTTTTTAATTAACGGTATGTAGCTCAATTTCCTCCAGTTGACCTGTTAATGAGCTTAGGCGTCACGTGACCGCGTGACGTCAGACAAGCGATCGTCTCCTGCAGGCAGCTGTCTGAGCTATATATTAAGCTGTGGATTTGCGATTGCTCCATCGCATATATCGCTGTATAATTAATGGAAAAACGATTCGAAACCATGGAGGAATATGCCAGTTATGATGATCTATATACAGAGGACATAAATGGACATCTTGACGTTCTGCCGTATCAATTTGAACCCGTACCAAGCGACCGAAATGAGGTGGAACAGAGGGACAGCGAATCTGAAGCAGACAAACTGTCACAGACGGAACATGGTCGACTTGTAAACACATACTGGTATGTTATTTATTATCTATGCCGGACGTGATATATAGGCCCCGTATGCATAGAATGAATAAATATTTAGACAATGATCGAAATAATTTGTTAGTCCAGGCCTACCTGGTGAAATTTCAACACTGAGACGTACCCCAATTTTGGAGTTTTCAGGTCAGTTTGAAAGCATGACGTTAGATATCATGTACCGTAAAGATTTAGTTCATTTTTTTTGTGTTCTGTGTTCAATAAAATTATTTCCAGTAGGAATATGCCGTCAGCTATAGCGTAATTGATAGGAAAGAACAAATTGCGACTTTCTAGCTGTCCTGCTCCCGACTTTTCGCAGATACATGGGGGAGTCGAGTTTCGCTCTCGCATTCGAGTAACCCAACTCGGCCAACTTTTCTGGATCTCGATCCAATTTCTCTTTTGAGAAATGTGCAGAGCACAATGTGCTATATGTTGATGGCTCAAATCCTACACGACGGCAATAGTGCACCCAATTTTGTGGATGTTCTCCACAGGAAACGAGAAAAAATTCACCCCACAAACTTTTTGCTGCTCGTTTGTACAACCGTAGGCGGAACAATACGGCATCTTGGAGTCAATTTACACTGCCATTTATAAGGCGGTAGTATTCTCAAGTCGAATTGTGAAGAATTCCACAAAATCGGGCCCACAAAATCACAGTTCAGATAAAGCCGATAATTGGATTTGTCACAGCTGATTAACTCTCTCCCAGTATGTAATCCATACTAAATTGCTACCTGTCATTAGCGAGCTATCGCGTCTGTGACTTCACAGATTGGCGGCCTCGCTTTCATTCCACAAATATGCATATCTGACTGGGAGCTAAATAGAGCTGCCAAAAAGGCTTAAATACGCCCACAGGAAGAAAATTTAAAAAAATTTCTTAAGTACTAACTCTTCTGACACATATTCCAGAGAAAAAGAAATATTGATAAAAATCCTTTAAAAAAGTATTATTTACAATAACTGCGGGTGCCTTTGGTAAAGTGAAATCGAGTGACTACTTACCAGAAGCAGCATTTCATACCGCTAACCTTAAAGAGTGGCAGTTATTCAGGGGGAGATCAGACACTTTCTGGAAAGGGCTATACCGTGATCCTGAGGCAATATGTACCAACATACATGTACTAAATTTTTCCTGGAAATTTTGACTCCCAAGGCAGATCTTGAGGCAAGGTACCCACATATCAAATTTTGGAGTAACCGATTCCAGTTTTCAGAAGTACTTATCCAGAAACAAAATTTGTTTGACTTTGCGTTTTGGGCAGGCATACAAAAATGTTTGTACTGGTAGCTAATTGTGATGCTGTTTCTTTTAAATGCATTCATTTCTCAAAACAGGGACATTATCTCTACATATTTAAATTATATTTAAGGCCTTCCATAGTTAGCAGTTAATATGTATTCTAGCCAAACCTATAAAAAAAGAGTTAATATATAACACAGATGAAAGATCAAGTCTATGTTAACTGATTATGTTGGCCTGAAGAAGCCGCTTTATCATGTTCATGAGAAAACAACAGAGCATTTATTAGGAACGCATAAACCAGCAGGAACTAATGAGTGAGGCGGTAAACCCAAAGAACAAAGAAAGAAAAAAGTTCAGGCAGTGAGTTTTCATCCCTTCAATACAAATGTGGCATCCCACAATTCTAAAAACGTTTTCCCCCATAACCATAGCTGTCTGAAAGATCTACTATTCTAAAAAAATGTAATTATTTGAGTTCATTTTAATAAAATAGACTACACCTATGGGCCAATAATGGAAGAAGGGAGATAACTGATTTCCTGAAGTGGACATGGGAAAAACAAGATACTGGTACATAACAATGATAGCCACCATAGAATAGAGATTTTAACAAATCGTCAGCACTGAGGAAACTTGATTTTAACTAAGAGAAAAGAAGAAAAAAGTGTTTTACAACGTATTTCGATTTAATGTGAGAATACATTGTAGTACGGTACATGTAATAGCAAACATTCATTAAAATTTTGTTGGAACTTTTCATGTTATGTTACAATTTAAAATGTTCTACTGAAACAAAAAATAAATGAGTCTGTCATGTACACATTTTAGAACAAAAAACTGCTCAATATGAAGAGTTGGAAAACAGCTAATATAATACATTGTTGCATAAACACAAACATGTGCCACATGCCAACAGGACATTTGCAGTTCTAAGTTCATAATCGGACACACAATTACAGTTCTTCAGGTCTCCAGATAATCCTCTCGTGAAAAAACACGAAGGCAACTCACCACAAAAGCTATTATCTTGAATGATGAAACATTCACAAGGGTGAATGGTGCGGCAGAAGTCATATATGACATATATCTGCAATTGCAATGTTTGTTCTTCCCATCTTCGCATACCCAATTCGAACACTATATGTTTTGCATTGGCCAAATATTACACATTTTCTCATCAGAACACAGTTTGGTGATGTCATAGCTCTATTCTGTTGTCAATATTAGGATAAGTGCATCTGTTGAACCTCTTCAAAATTCAAACTTGATTGGCTATTCGATGGATATGAACATTTCCCATTTGTAAAGCAATATAAGCACCGCTTGCCATATTTGGAGATCAATGACAATCCTCGCTGCACATTGTTGGCAAGTTCATATATTGATTGGCAATAGCCATATGACATCATGTGCGTTTACGGCTTGAAGAATTTAACTCATTCACTGGGTCAAGAGAAATGATGAACGTTGGTGTAGTATTTGACTTGAAAGGTTAAGATGACTGTTCCCTTGACAATGATGTCTCTCAGAACAGTCATAACAGGATGTTTGTAGGTGCTCTGGCCAACCATCTACTTTATCTGTTTTTGATCATTTGGTGCTCAACTGAGGGGGACAGTTTACATTCATCACTTCTCATGATATCTAGGCCAGATGTGATGGCTATGCTAGTGTATTCCAAGTTGCAGAAGTATGTATGCACTCAACTTAGAAGAATTTAATTTGACCTCGATATAAGTTTTACAATTATCGTAATCTCTCTAATAATCTGTCTCTCAAATTAAATTTGAATTATCAAGTATTGGTATTGATATTACATTCCACATTCCACAAATATTAAAGTGAACGTAAAGGCTGTGATAACACACACGCTATGTGGAAGAACTATATTAAAAGTATCAGTTGGCAGCAACAAATATTTTTTGTGATTTTTTCTCTTCCGAAAAAATAATTCCAAACACCGGAATAATTGACTGGTGCAACAATCGACTGGGGTCGGCCATGTTCGTCTATTAAGTAGCCTTGCACCAATGAAAAACGCTTCCTTGTAGCACGTGATATTTTCCTGCGACGTAGTATCACTTTGTTGTAGCTTTGCTGTAACACGAATTGTAATGGCGGAGGTGGAGGACTCGGTTGTTTCAAGCGTGTTTTGACTGTGTTGCGTGTCTCCAGCAAGTGTTTACCGAGCTGAAACTTGTCAGGGCGCAGTGATGGCAAGCAAAATACATCCGTCTCGGGTTCTCCTCTGCTACCGCTACAGTCGGATAAGTTATCATTACACAGATTCCCGTTAGGGAAGCCGGATCTTCTTGAACAGTGGCTGCACAACATCGGCAGACTGGACTGTACTCCAACCCGAGAAATCTGTGCTGTCTTCGGTCTATTTTAAAGCCGAATGTTTTCAACCTGACCTCTACGGAAGGCTGATGTTGACGCCCAGCAGGAGAGCCAGGAGGCGAAGGAAATTAAAGAAGATGCAATCCCAACAGAATTGTCGCATCGTAGATCAAAGACACCGAGATCAACAACATCGATTCAGAAACGTCAGAGTGTGGAAGTTCTGAACTTTTAAGTGAGGTAAAAATAATTTTATTACGGTTTGGCGGGACAGAGACACTGCGAGATAGGCATATTATACGAAGTGTTGAAATCTGGGTCTTCGATAACATGTTTACATGCTTACTGCGCTTTCTAACTCCACGAAGTAGAGAGCTCCCAAGGTGATACGACGTCACTGCTCGGAGGTGAGATAGCCAACATGGCTGCTGCCGGGGAACAATAATACAACAGAGATAATTTCGTTCCTACTCGGTGCAAAAAAATCCCCAAAAATATTTGTTGCTGCTGTTTGATACTTTCATTGTAGTTCTTTCCCACAGAGTGCATGTTGCCTCAGCCTTTATGTTCACTTTAACCAAAATTGCTTTCAGGTCTTCTTTGTGATATTTTTATATATATGGCATAATTGTTATGCTTTATGATTTAATTATAGTGTTGAAGAAAACTTTCTCCGCAGTGTTATTATATCCTCTGTTCTCATGTTGACAAATACTGTATTTTTTCAAATATTTGGGAAATCCAATTTTTTTTTTCAGAATGAGGAAGAGGTATATATTGGCAACACTGATACTGAATCTGGTCAGATCACGTGAGCAAGGCAAATACAGTGTACACTCATATATAAACACAGTCTTAATAGCCACATCAATTTTAGCTTCAAATATGGATGGGAGCAAATGTCAATATAACCAGCACACGGTGAATTACAGAGGACCATTTTTATTACATACAGAATAGATGAATATTTCTTTATTCAATGCATTTATTCATGATGTTGGGGGTGAAATACTGTTTAAATTTCTATCAATCGATACTAATTGGATGTCCGCACTTGTTTGTTTTCACTGTGATAAGTAATGTTACAATTTACTGAAAATATTGTATTTAACAACTTTTTTTATCATATATCAAAGGGTAATGTTTGTCTCATCGAGTAGTCGGACAATGGCATATGGGCAATGAATCAGAACTATTTCTTCAAGTCAGTCGATGAGAATGACAATATAGGAGTTAAAACTTGAACTCTGAGTGCGAGTAGAACACGACTTCATGTAACTGGTGAATTCTGAGCTCACTACATGTTATAATTTCAAATGACACATGAAAACCTCACATCCATCCACACAATGTATTCACACTTCAGTCTGTAGCACAAGGAGGGTCAAGAGGAGTGGGGCGGTGATCATATCTTCACAGTAAATGTCACTGGTTTAGCTCCCGCTGTTGTTCCGCCTGTTTTGAATAATGCCTTGTGGATCAGTCCTGTGTCTACTAGAGGTCCACTTGACTTACCAGAGGAGTCTTTGGCTGCCCTGTAAATAGATAGAAGTGCTTATTACACTGACTCAGTACAAGACTAATTTATGATATATTGTTTTAGACATGTATGTCTTCACTTATAATACAAACTCTCATCATTTCCACGTAAATGCAATTTAATACAATAAAGGCTCCAGCAAGAGGGTCAAAAGCTAAAATAATTAAAAATAATTTAATTCATTCATTAAATAATTCATTCATTTAATAATTTAATTTAATTCATTCATTAAATTGCGTTGATGTGGAGAAGCTCCACAGAGTTTGTAGTATTAGAGAATAATTTACTAGTTTCGGTAGAAATAGCGCTAGAGGTAGAATTTACATCTTGATAAATGGGATGATTTGATATGATATCCAGCCTGTGAAATTTGGGTAAAAACATTACAAACAGATGCAAAACAATAACTATTATTAGAACTCATACAAAAATATTGAAGTATTAACTGAACAGAACTAAATACTGCACACAAGACATTTTCTTCTTGAAATAAGCTCAAGATTTATATTTTCTGATGAATGGATAATGTAAAGCAAAAATTCCAAATGCTTACTTGGCCAGGGCCTTTATTTCTGCCGAGACCTTGGGAGCTGGGGCAGCAGATGCTGTGATTGATGTGAGGAGTTTAACTTGCATTGGCTGACCTGCAATACAAAAACATTCACTTTATTATTTGCAGTTGAGTAACAGTCACATGTTCTAGCGGTAATGACTATCATTTGCTACCTGTTGTATTGTCAATTTCAATGATGCGAACCTTCACTTACTACTTTTCCGGGCGAAGAATACAAATGGTCAGTAATCCATACGCAAAGGCAATCCATCTTTTTGCAAAAGTTTCAAAATTTAATATAAATTCCCATGTCTAAGATCAGAGCTACATTTGTAGTGTCCGACAAGTTTAATATCTACATATTAATGACATTTAAAAAGTATGTAACATTCACATCCAATTATTTATAGGACACTTTCTTGGTAAAGCAAAAATACTTGTGCTAGATCATGGGAGACTCGAACCCACACCCACCGAGTTTGGTATCAAATTGCCAGCGGTAAATACAAGTGCTCTAAACTACTTGACCACCTCAGCTTCCACAAAGTGGAAGTTTGAAGATTGAAGGCAATTTGGTGCCAAAATCTGAGAGTGTTGGTCCATCTTGCACAAGTAATTGTGATTCACTTTGTGCTTCAAAGTGTCATCAAAAAATAATTGGATATAAATGTTGAAAATGTGCAGGAAGGTAACCATGGTTACATCTAGGGCACAAGTGGGGCACGATATTCTGTACATTGTTGCTCCTCACCATTCTCCAATTGGTGCTCTAATATGTAATAATTCACTCAAATAATTCAATCAATTTTAGACCACCCTTTCCACTGAAGTAAATATCAAACATTTATAGACGATGTTTCTGTCTGTAACTAAGTCAAACCTGCTTTAATTAATGCCTTTAATCCCTTATTAATTGCACAATCAAACGTAGAAAACGGAAGTTTAAAAGAAAAAGTTAACTCCCCTAGGAGAGAGTTGTCCGCCCCTAGGAGAGCTCTTCATTCAATTCCAGCGTGGCCACTATAAAGGCGACTGTAGCCTCATTCCTATCCTCTTTCTCAAACCGAGACCAGTAGTGAAACAAGGCCGCGGTACGAGGGGACGGAAGGGTGGGCACATTAAATTAAAGCAGGTTTGACTTAGTTACAAACAGAAACATTGTCTATAAATGTTTGATGTTTGCTACCTAAGTCTTAAACCTGCTTTAATTAAAACCCTAGTACCAACATACGGAGGTGGGAACCTCGGTCTTGTAGTAGATCAAAGTAGGCTAAGTGACCGCTGGAATGACACAGAAACATGGGCATAGCATGAACAATCCATAATCAACAAATGAAACCTTGGTCATCAACATAAAAAGGTTAAACATGTGAATAAGATACTGATGTACTTATCTTTGATTGTTCACAGCCATGTAGCTGTGCTTGTAGTGTGGAAATTATTAATTCCCCCCCGAGAGAGAACCCCAACCTGTCGGTGGGTGGGTCTACTCGGGAAGCCGTCTATACCAAGAGAGAACCTCAACCACAAGGGACATACGGTCTACTTGGTAAGGCCTATTTATCTTGGCTGTTCCTAAGACCGGGTGAGGCAGAACTGGTCCGGGCCTAGCGATCGCCAAGTCACACCACTCTCAGTCCACAATCGTCTTCCATCCAACTTGCATTTAGGGAGTTGAGTGCAGAAGACGGCGCTGAGATCATGAGAAGGACGTCAGATTCAACCTGAAGGACACAATCAAAACCGCAGTTAAGGTAAAGATCACACTCACCATGGATACATACATCTTAGGGTGATGATACAGTGTCTGACATCTCTTAGAGGATCCAAGGTCGTCCATCTGACTTATTTCTTCCTTCAATATGAGATCAATCAATTGTGGACCAATAATATAAATGTGATGAGATGATACAGCAATTTGCAGATTTGCTGTGATGATTCAAAATGCCGCCCCCCCCCCCTTTTTTGAAATTTTAGCTGACCACGTGCTGGGCAGTCATGAACGGCCCAAGCGTGGTCATCCCATCTGACTGGACTGACATCTCTCAGACAGAAAATGGTGAACGTGGAGTTCGCCGTCCAGACCCAAGACTGGACAATGTCAAGGAGGGGCAGGCTCTTTCATAAATCTCAACAAAAGAAACCTGGCCGGTAACGCAGAGGGTAACAATGGAGTAGTAATGGAAGATACTAATCTAACCTATCTTCTGAGTGTCTACCCAAGTAGCTGGGATGACACAGATAAGGGAATAACTTGAGACAAGCCACAAGAAAAAACCCTGGTTAGAAATCGAAAAGGGCAAATCATGAATATGATACAAATATACTTATTCTTGAGTGCCTCCATCCATGTAGCTGTGCACGTGGTGTGATATGTCAAACTCTACCAAGAAATCAGAATCCTCTCCCACTCGGGTTGTTAGGTCTTCTTGGTCTTAGAGGGCGCCAAGCCACGTCATACTCAGTCCACCAACGACTTACGTCCAACTTGTCTTGTGAGTTGAGCGTAGGAAACACAGCTGAGATCATCCAGAAGGTAGTCAGTTCAAGCTGAAAAACACAAGTAAAACCGTAGTTTAAGGAAAAGCTAAAACTCTCAAAGCGTCAGACATCTTAGATTGATGATTAGAGAGTCCATGGTCGTCTATCCGACTTATTCCTTCCTTCAAGACGATCATGATGAAAAGCAAGATGGCCGCCTTGCTGCAATGGTGACAAATTTCGCCCCCTCCTCTTTTCTTGAAAGAAACTAACCACGTGCTGGGTAGCCCTCAGTGGCCCAAGCGTGGCCACACTATCTGACTGCACTGACATATCATACAGATAGAAATTTATGAACGTGGAGTTTGCTGTCCAGACACAAGACTGGACAATGTCATGGAGGGACAAGTTCTTCCATAAAGGCCATGTGTAGTGATGGCCACATAGAAGAAGCAAAAAACAGTAGTGGGGGCGTCAATGGAATATCTACCTTCTGCCCATTGGAAAGACTAATTTATGGTCTTAAACAACTACACGGCTTATTTAAATATGACGCCTTGCTGACAGGGGAAGGGACATGATAACCGTAGCCGAGAAACCGTGAACGGAACCGGAACGAGTAAAATAGTGGCGGATGGTTCGAACAGGACATAACCGAAGATCGTCCTCCAGGAAATAGAAGATCTCTCAAGAACATGAAGTTCAGACACTCTGGACGCCAAAGAAACGCCGCCACCCGATATCCCATTCCGGTAACAGTTGGCGAGTACAACGCAACTGTAATGCTAAGGCGCGAATAAGCTCAGAGATATTATCAATAAGGCTAATGTTGGTAAGTAAAACGTAACCCCAAGCCAGAGCAGAACGATAGCCTCCCCTGGTGCTCATATGAGACTTCCTATCCTGGTGAAGTTGAAGAAGGAAGTCAATTACGAGGGAAATAGAGTCGGGAATGGTATCACGACCTCGGCACCAGGACAAATAATCCGCTGTAGAGACCGAACCCGAACAACGAACTCAGTGAGTAAGGTCCCACATATAACCAACAACCCTAAGGTTGAATGACAGAACCATAATGTCAAAGTCTAATCATTGGTGTAACGGTCTATACAGGAATAAGGTACTTAAAGGAGAAAGTCGGAAAAACTGTCTCCCAAGTACACCACAAAAAACGTTGTGTCGCTTAAGCACAATCCTAAGGTAAATGGATCTCAACCTAATGTTTGTGTGTAAAATCAACAAGAATCTGTCTTAATACAACACTGTGCTGAATTCAATTAAAGTTGACTAGTCAGCCATTCACAATCCCGCCGTCGTCCTCAGAGAAAATCCACGTCCATAATCCAAAGACCTATACCATATAACAGTATTAGACCAAATACTGTTGATTCGAATACAAATTTTGATATTCTGAACTCCAGACTGGAAACAACAAGGTCTGAACAGAATTCTCTTCGTAGAGTAACGACGAAGCTAAGTGAATCACAATGTGAAAAACCCGAGGGGAATTGATACCAGTGGAAGATTGACGCCAAACGAACGGACTTCCCCTCCGCCGACGACCGACGATGGAGAATCAAAGGAAGTGCCGATGAATGGAAATAAAATATGCATCTCGCAAATGAAGAAATGACGTAACAACGGCGTTATGGCGTACTGGAAACGTCTAACCGATGAAATAGGACGACGCACAGGTGTAGGAGAGACACATGACGGTGTAATGAACATATCGTCAAGATGTAATAGGAAAGCGTAATGTGAAAAAAGCGAGAAAAACGTTGTGTATGATAAACAACGTAGAGATTTCCCATTCACAATAACTTAATGAATATACATGCTCATAACGGAGCAGGATACAAACTTATAAAAGTACACGACGTAACAGAACGGCGTTGCAAACAGTAACCCCGTAGTCGATTGTAATAAATTTCCTTCTCTTTAAACGCAGTAGAGATGAACATATTAAATGTCTGTAGCGTTAATCACCAAATGTAAGCTCAATGAGATAAATGAGATTAATGGATCTTTGTGTCAGTGAACATGAGTAAACGTGTCAGTGAACATGGTTACATTATGACCTCTCCCGATGTAATCTGTCTCCTGTATATGAAATTCCGTACTGGAGTTTCATATGGAGAGGATATTAAACATTTACAACAATGTTACTATTAATAACCAAATAGTGACACAACCGACATCCAGATCAAGGATTTTTTCAGGAAATCAACTTTTTTGAAACAATCTATAATCAACAAATGAAACCTTGGTCAACGACAAAAAAGGTTAAACATGTGAATAAGATACTGATGTACTTATCTTGATTGTCCACAGCCATGTAGCTGAGCTTATGGTGTGGAAATTATTATTACCCCCGAGAGAGAACCCTAAGCTGACGGTGGATAGGTCTACTCGGGAAGCCGTCTATACCAAGAGAGAACCTCAACCACTAGGGACATACGGTCTACTTGGTAAGGCCTATTTATCTTGGCTGTTCCTAAGACCGTGTGCAGCAGAAACTGGTCCGGGCCTAGAGATCGCCAAAACACACCACTCTCAGTCCCCAATCGTCTTCCGTCCAACTTGCTTCTTGGGAGTTGAGCGCAGAAGACGGAGCTGAGAACAAAGAGAGGAAAAACATTTAAAGTCTCTCGCCGGCAGGAAAGTGAGGTTATTCAAAAATTTATAAATTGAAATGACCTAACACGAACAATTTGTCGAGAAGAGGAAGAACAGCAAGAACAATACTAAAAAGCAGTTTGATGCTCTAGTAAACTGTACCGGTAATACACATGCTGGGACGAATATACTCGTCCCAGATACTTGGTAGAAAGAAACCATAGAAGACTTCACGACTTACGTGTCAATAGGCTTGTATCCTTGGCCGGTCAACAAACAATCCCACCACGCTAGTAATTTTAAATTTTCTCATAGTGAAGAAATTAAAATTAGTGCATAACTCCATCTGAATTATACGCAAAATACAGTATACAGATGGAACCAGTTTGGTGAGAAACAAACAAATCACATGTATAAAACAAATTTGTATACCAAGGCATAACACAGTTTCATAATAAACAGTGGGTAATCGGATTATATACTCACGATAACCAACACGAGATCCCTTTGTAGATCGCACCCTAATCACAAAGAGATCAGCAAAGACGCTCATTAAAATGCAACAAACAGTCGTAGCATTGAAGTCCCGTAATATCCATTACGTTATTATTATAGCATCGTTTATAAAGAGTTGAGTTGTGGTTACGTACACAAAAACAACAAACACATAAACATGAGAGGCAGAATAAAACCCCATAAGTTCTCTCTTGAAGACAGGATATCAAAATTACATAATAATAGTTGATATAACAAGAGATTACCTTCTTGGTAGGACCAAAGAATTGAATGCATGAAAGTAACGAACTACCAAAGTCCGAAACAACAATAACCACATGGAACAATGACGGACGGCTTATAAAGAATCGTATTTCCCCGGCAGGGAAAAACGAACCTCCCGCGTCAAACAGGGTCGTACTCACACTCTTGGTAAAGATTTATACAACAATTTAATGGATAAAATCATGACGAAACAAAAACCTGTTCGTTTAGAGTACAACACAATAGGCTCACATACCGACCGCGGAATGTTGGGAGCCAATAAAAGCCCACAATAAACACACCGGATCGCAACACAAAGTTTGCGACGTATTTCCCGGGGGGACTGTGTCATTAGTTACACATGAGAATTTCATAATGACTTCTAGAATAACATCGTCAGACGATCATTTCAAGAGAATTTAAAATCTCCGCCAAAAACCAATATTTAGCGACGTACGTCCGAAGATACTAAATACGTCCGACTCAAAGAAGTCCAACATTCGCCCCAACAAATAGATCGGGAACGGAATTAAATAAACTATGTAGATTTAACCGTTTATTTGTTTTCTTCCTTCTAGAAGATACATGTGGAGAACCGATAGGTAAAGGAGAAATAACCTGGGGTGAAGATTCCTTTTGTTCGACGGAAACAATAGACTGGCCAGGCTTGACCGACTTGGCCTTTGTTGAGCGTAACAAAGGAACTGGTTTTGGATCGACCCTAGACAATGAAACTTCGGACCGGGTCAAGCTGTCTAGCAACCTGGAATTATCATCGTGTAGGACGGTACCGCTTGGAGGTATACAAACTGACACGGGAGACTGAGGGTCTTGACCAGCTCGGTCAAGATCCTCATTACACTTTACATCATTAACCAAAGAAATCTCTAAGACCCGTCTGTCGATCTCCGACAAAGACGGGTCATCACAAGCATGTAACAGAAAAGCCCGACGGGCCTGGGCATAATTCTTCCAGGCCGCCGGATTCCATAATACACATTCCGCGCACGTGGACGCCCGGTAACATAAATCTTTACAAGACAAACAAGCCGTGTGAGCGTCTAAAGGGGATAAATTTTTCCCGCACGTACGACAAGGAATACCAGTCGGAACTTCAGACATAATAATACAGTAAGTAAGTTCCGAATGAATAACAAAAACAACACTTGATAAAGGATATTACACCAGCGAGACAACAACAACCAATGTTGTAAGATTGCCTCTGAATACTTCCCCAGATGTGCACTGCTCGAGCAAACAAGAGAAAGAGGATAGGAATGAGGCTACAGTCGCCTTTATAGTGGCCACGCTGGAATTGAATGAAGAGCTCTCCTAGGGGCGGACAACTCTCTCCTAGGGGAGTTAACTTTTTCTTTTAAACTTCCGTTTTCTACGTTTGATTGTGCAATTAATAAGGGATTAAAGGGATTAATTAAAGCAGGTTTAAGACTTAGGTAGCAAACACAAAACTTAGACTGAAGGATACTTCTTCTTTCTTTCAGACGGTCCATGAACAGAAACATATGGTTTATCTTTTGGCTCATTGTTTGAGGACAAAATAATGCTGTCTCTCGTGTTTATGAAACCTGGATGTTGTTTTACGAGAGTGATACAAGAGTGATCATTTTCTCTAATATCATTCTCCATTGGGAATGCTTTTTCAATTTCCAGGAGAGTGATCAAAAGCTCTTATTAAAAGAAAAACTTGTGAGAGTGAGTGAGTATGATTTAAAGTCCCTTTCAAGACTATTGCAGTCATATGACGACGTTGTTTTCTATTCCTTTTCACACCTGGAAACCAGGATCTCCACGGGTGCCCCAGTTAGTTGCCTCTTACGACAAGCTCTCTGAGGAGCTGAGACCTATTCTTATGAGTGAGTGAGTGAGTGAATATAATTTAACTTTGCTTTAACCTGACCTGAAGTGTGGACACCCCAGGTCAATCCCTGAGAGCATCACGGGGCGAGAGCAAGAGTGATCAGAGAGACTGATAATGTGAAACTGAATTTTAATAAATGGGAAAACTCAACACATTGATGGTCCGAATTTTGTTGGTACTAGTTTCTTTGGAAAAGTTACGAGTAATTGCCCATGTCCACAAGATGGCACCACTCTCAATGTCAGACCTGGGGTGTCGTTGTGCACACTCCAGATCATGGTAAAAAATTAGGTTTCATTCCCTCGGAGAGCTTGTCGTACAAGGCGACTAACTGGGGCACCCGTGGGGTTCCCGGCTGTTAAAAGGAATAGGAGTAGGACCCTACCCGTGTGGTTTCCGGGTGTGAATAGGAGCCAAACGTCATGATATGACTGAAATGATGTTGGAAGCGATGTTAAATCATATTCACTCACTCACCCAGACACAGTGATGTAGATAATAACATTGTTGTATCATCACAGCACTGTAGTGTTGTGACATTGCTATTATGATATCGCCTTTGTTCATCTGAATGATTTGATGATGCAACAATGTTTATCATCATAATTTACCCCACATTGATAGTGGTGCTACCTGGTAGCCAAGGGCCAAAACTCTTACTTTTACTGGTTCAAGTAGAGTTTATTTCTCTTACCATCAAGTTCTCGGTTGTGGTATTTTTTGACAGCTGATATGGCATCCTCTTTCTTCACATAGACCACCTCAGCAGTGCCCTGTTTTAACAATCTGGCCTTCTTCAATGCACCTATGGCACCGAACAGCTCCTGGTGGTACGAGCAAAACATATAAACAATTCAAATGCTCCAGTCAAAAATGTAATGGAGGTTAAATTCATTTTACCTCAACCCACCCTTTACACACGCATTATCATTACACTGTAGCCTACATGGTCGGTATACACAGGGCATGTATATATTGTAGATGTACAACCATTTTCTAATAAAACAACCCACATGATTGATTGAACAATTACATGCACCCGCCCTCTCTCTCTCCATGACAATAGTTGTGTAAAATAAATATATTGGTCTGTAAAGTTTAAGCATGATATAATATTGATGTACTTACGATGACATCGTCCTGTGTAACGATGAGGTGGAGGTTGGTCACCAGTATCCTGAAGCCCTGGAGAGGACTGAGCACATCTGCTGGACCACTCTCATCTATCTAATCACGGGTGAACAGTGAAAACAGTCAACATTAATATCCAAACTCATTAATAACATATCCACAAACCAATTCTCTAACCAGATCTGACCCTTTTGATATATCAAGGCTGTTCGCCGACTGCCGACTGCCAATAGTTACAATATAATGGACCAATCCATATCAGACAAGTGTCAACATTTGTTGGAAATTAATGAATACTTGGGAAAAACTCTGACGCAGTGTGTAACATGACTATCGACACTCTCCAACTAATTACTTTCGAGGACCAGGAAATTCCATGAGCGCTACATCAAACTCAGCATCATGGCATAACATCGAAT